>SNQN01000236.1:158142-180171 GCA_008642245.1 Bassia scoparia | reverse complement strand
AGAATTCACCCAAAATTAGTTAAAATTCAGAAAATTTGAACAACAACAGCAGCACCAAGACCCATCTCACTCAAGCAAAGCAGCACGTGCAGGACGCACCTCAAACTCAAAGCAACAACCATTCTAACAATAGCACAACACGCCAACCAAGCAGAATCAAGCAGAATAACCAAAATTCACACGTTTTCGCTGCAAATTTCGAGCCAAAACCCCCAAAAATGCTCCCAGAAACGCCCTCAATTACGCCCAAAAACTCCAGAAAATTCCAACCAAATTCTCTCAAAACAAGCTGAAACTTTTACAAATTAATCCAGCAATATTAACCCCAACAAATTCCCAAACTCGAAGCAAAAATACCCAGTAATTCGAACCAAAACCCACTTAACCCCCAAAATATCGAAAATAAACCCAGGAAAAATCTACTTAAATTCGATAATTATGTTTTGTCAGAAAAAGAGGAAGAAAAGTTGAGCGATTAATGGGTTTGACAGTGAATTCGATGAGTATTGAGTGAGGATGAATGAGAGATGATAGAAGAGAGGAGTGTGTGAAAGAATTGAAGTGAAATCAGATTGTAGAACAAAGAAGAGAATAGAAGAAAGAAGAAAGAAGAAAAAAAGAAAAAAAGAAAAAAAAATAATAAAATAGGTATTATGGTCATTCACATTCTCAGGGAGGGTTTGCCGCGAAAACAAAACAAGGAGTGGCCCACGTCGTGTTGGGTGGTTTTTTTAACCTGAAATCAGCTAGGGTCGTGTTACCAAAGTAACATATAAAAATGGGTAGTTGTTTTAAAAAAAAAAAAAGTTGTAGTTGTTTTCAAAGTTGGACAAAAAGTGGTAGTTGTTGACAAATTTTCCTAAATAAAATTACAAGCTTTGCTTTCGGGGCCCACCAGTTTCTGTTAACCTTCAATGCTCAAGGTTTGCTCGTTTCTTTGACGCTGAGTGTAAGCGAAAATTAGTCATTTTGTAGTGGGTCATTATTGTGTATTATGCTCAATTTTACCCATTGAGCAAATTTTTGCTCATTGTATGAATGCTCTAAAAGTTTGTTGGTTAGCCCAAGAAATGGAGGAGAAGAGGTTTTTTTTGAGGGAAAAGTGGTTAGTTTTTTTGAGAGACGAAAAATCTTAAAAGCAAGTATATGTCAATTACTCGTATGTGATTTATTTTGTAACAAAAATAATGGACTCAAATTTGAAAAAATGATAACAATAAAAATAGTCAAAATATATTGTTTAATTAAAATAAATAATATGCGAAACTTTTAAACTTTTCCAATTATCTATATAAAAAAAATTAATAAGAGATAACCATTATTTATTAAGCTAAATTACAATCTACTTGAAAGATTATAATTCAGAGTAACGCATATGATGATTCAAGAGACTAAGGGTCTGTTTCATTAGTTTATTTTTATCCAGTCATTAAGTCAGTTCAGTCTCAACCATATTTCTCTCATAAAATATTCAATTCAGTTCGTTCAAGTTGATTTCAGTTAATGTAAACAACCCATTAGTAATTTTAAGTAATAAAACACGTCAACTTCTAAAAACAACAAGCAACATATATTAACGCCAAACGTGAGAATACATGCTTGACCATTTATGTAATAGCAACTGAATTGAATTAATGTAGAACAAGTCATTAGTAAATTCAATTCATTATTGAAAGACCAGTTTTCTAAATTTCTAGTTAATCGATCGTTGGGATTGTATTGTGCGCTCCGTTTTTAAATAACACGGCGCGATATTATTAACTCCGTAACTTTTATGTGAGGAAGATGTATTGGAGGTGAGAGCGCGGAATCACCGTAGGTTCCAATTTTCAAGTGTGAAATTGAATGCGTTTGATGAGATGATGAGAGGTGAAGTTTAAAGATAATAAATCATTGCGATTTAACTAACGGACGTCCCTAGCCGTTAGTTAAGACGTAAATATATTATTTTTAACATCGTCTTAAAATTTAGAAGTATGTCAAATCACCGTGTCAATCTATGTGATGTAATTATATTATGGATGCATTAAACATTTTTATTTTTTAATTATCTTATTCTAACGTTCTTATAAAGGCTCGTTAGCTTTTACCAAATTGATTAATAGTTTAGATTCTCCCAAGAATTTATAATCAATCAAATGTTCAAGTTATGTAATAAACCAATAACAGCTAATGACATGAGATTGTAAGATAAGCGCTCAATCATGAATTATTTAATCTGTCTTTGTTAAGATCAAATTCATGGGTTACAATGGTAAATCTCTATGTGCAAGACTCAATATATCATCTCAAGATTTCATCACGTATCTGTCTTGGAACGAGCGAGTTGGAGACCGGTCCCATGGCCCCCGCCAAAGCTGTGCGTTTTAATCTATTTATTGTCCAGCTCATAGCAACAAAACGCGTCGCTATGTGGATTATAGACAAACTCAGTTTGGGTTTTGAATCGACATAAAAAAATAAAAGTGTTCTGACATGCCAGTTTGACGCGGCCAATGAAGCAGTGCACTTGGCACTGCCAGTGCAATTTAAACCCATTTAATTGTTTTGTTATGGTTTGCTAATCGTGTTATAAAAAAAATGTAAAAAAAAAACAAAAATTACCAAATTCATAACTTTTCAATCTATCAAATAGACACCCATTTGCTATATTTGATACATTTTACATTTCTCTTCACTAACATATATTTTATATTTGTTCAATTATTTTAAAATTGTTATTAAATTAAATTAAAATTATTAAAATAAATAAAAATAACAAACTAATAATCCGGAAATTAAATATTAAATCCGGAAAATTTTCAACTAATCCTAAAATTAACAATACTAATTAATCCAAAAATTAACAGTTAAAAAATTAAATTATCGCTAATCTCGACATGTATTATAAGCTCTAACTCCTAATAACACTATTTAAAAAAGATTATATTAAAGAAAAATGATTAGTTTGAGATGAGAGGAAATGTTGTGGATAGAGTTAAAAGTCAAGAGATGAGTATGAATGATTTTTGCGGTCAGAATGTAATGTGTAATTTAATGATATGCGAGCGAGTCTTACTACGTGGAAATAAAAGATTGAATGAATGAGAAGTAGAGAGGACACTATCAGAGAGTATGGGGAGTATGGCGATAGGAAGGCATGTAAATATAATTATCCATTGGTATGTAGGCTCATTGTCGCTTCTGAACTAGAGGAGACTTTTTGTTAGGAAAATAACTGAATGATGAACAAAAAGTTTATAAAAGATAGGCTGAACAATGGATCCTAACTCTCCTGACCGGCGCAAGAGCATCATCTGCAACAATCACATTGTAAAGTTTCCATCTTTGTTTTATAAAAAAAAAATTAATTAATAAGAAACCTCGTCAAATGAGTGTTACTATAAGATTCACCAACAATTATACGAAGTATTAATTTCACAAGGACAGAAAATATACATTGAGACAAATGCACAATCAATTTTAATTAATCTAGAGTCAATGGTATACATAATTAGCCAAATTCGAGTCGATTATGAATAGTGTAGCATAGTGAGAGGGATGGAAATATAATAGACTGCTCAATATTTACATTCACTGTAGTCAACCTTATTGATGCGTTATGTCGAATGTTCCACTGTTACTTCAAGAATTGTGATTGAGTATGCCAAATTGAAGTGATCTTATTTGATTATTACTCCCCTTTTGCCCGATGAAGATCCCGTCACTTAATGTACAATTCAAACCCGTGGCTTAGCTTTAAAATACCCTAATGCTAACGCTTGAGATGTTTCACATCCTATTAGATGACACACCAATTTAGCTAGAAAATTATATAATAAAAACAATTTAATAAAGTTCATAATTATAGTTCAGTGTTAAACTAATCATAGCAAGAGTGACTCCACTAAGGACGGTCATATTTATAACTTGGAGGGATAGATATATACTAATAGATAATTATGGTCACAAGATTCCTCTGTCACTTAAGATTCAATAGCTATATATCCTATTAATAATGAAATAACAAGACTATAAGGCACGTACTTAATGATTGTATCATGACACCGGATTTGTCGCAGTAGACTCTGTTATAACTTTTCAATAATATTAAATTTAAAACTTCTATTTCTTTATAATCATAATTAAGTATTGATTTTTGCACTTGAAGTCGAATCTGCAATAATTATCTTGTGTTAGAATATAACTAACACATCATTAACCAAAATCATATATAAACAATTAAGAGATTTCACGCTTTTCACTAGCTCTAGCTAAAAAAAAGAAAAAACTGATGTCTACTCACTCTCTGATATATTACACTCTAATGATCTAATCCCATCCATACCTCGCAAAATTAAATAAATATTGACATAGTTTCAACACCTATATGACTTTTTCTCAATAATTTTGTCTAGCTATCGTTGTTGCAACCAACTTCATAGTAAAATCATCAGTCTTAATGAATATTCCAATAGATTCTATAGAAGTTCATCTTATCTATCATATCTATTCTAAAAACTTAGTGTCCATATATAATGATCTACTTAAAAGTTGCTTCCATATAAAATTATTATATGTCCTTCATCGGATGATCAATCGATACCAATTTTGTGTAATGATGTGTACAATAGATTTAAATGATTGATGTGTAGAATACTTCGGCAATCGGCATCCGGCCTCTTCTATAGTTCTATCTTAATTAAGAATCTTTGATCAACAAAAATTATCAATGGACATTTTCGATGAACAAATAATGATTGTTTTCAAGACTCTGTAAACTATCTTTTTATTTAAAATAAAATATTTAGTACTTTTAAAAAAAGTATTAACGATAAAACTTTGCTGTTAACACAATTAAAAAGAGATATTAACATCAATAAGAACGACGATGATAGTTAGTTATTAGATAGCTTAGATGGGATGATCTGAGTGTCTTTCTCTATCTCCTTATCTAGATCTCTTATTTAAAACATCTACGTCATGTTAAAATACTAAATAGAGATAGTTCTTTTAATTTATTTCTATAATACCCAAAAACAATAATTTATAATATTTTACAAGCCGTGCTTTTAATTGAATATTAATAAAAAGACTCCAAAATAAATATCTAGCAGTCTAATGTTGGACAATGATAATGATTCAAACTAAAAATATTCCGATCGACTACATATGATGTTAATAGATATATATACGACTATAGTTCTCTTTGTCATATATTCTGAAGTATATAGACAACTATTAATCATTTTTATCTTAGCGATTGTGACTTGTGGTAATTAAATTAATTTCGTACCTTATAATAGAGATGATTTTGACATGTGAGTACTAAATAGTCTACAGCTACAAAGATTGTAGAGGTTTGTATTCATAAAAGTATATATTCATAATCGCGATATCTCTATATTTCGCGACTCCGTTGTATATCCGTGGTTTTTGAAATAATCTGAATCTGATAGAAATCGGTATATGATTTTCCAATGTCACATATTATATATTGTAAACAAAGGGTATGAGATACGAATAATTCTTCGGAATGGATTGTTTCGTGCTGTATCGCGAAAAATTTCTCTACTCTTCCGTGTCTCGGCGATCCTAAATTATATTCTTCCTGGCATCCGGCGTGATTTAAATTAAAAAAATATAAAAAAGATAAATAAAATATTATACATTTGCATCCGCAGAATCCAGATGATTTTTTATTCCGATAATTTTCTCTATCTATCTTTCGAATTCGGATCACGAGAGTATATCGTACAAATTTCAGATCGTTCATCTTCCCAGAATTTCCGAAAATTTCCAGAAGATCCGCAGTACTCCGTAATCAAACACCCACGTCAATCATGAAGCACGATTTTGAAGCAAGGCCCCTTATGAGTGCGAAATGCCATTTCTATAGCTAGCTATAGATTAATCTTCCTTTATATTACAATATAGTGATTTTCCCCTCGGATTTCATAGTTAGTTATTTTCTTATGGTTATCTATCAAACTTACAAAAATACACTTATCAAAAATAAACGCAAACGATTATGATTTAAAGTAGCTATGAGAAAAAATATAAGCCCAGATTGTTTGTCATAATTTCTTTTGCTCATTTATTGATAGGTAGATTATAGGTTATTAATATATCGACCAATATACAGAGATTGAAGGATCTTTTTAGTACACCCGCTATCACATTTTATAGTCCAATATACCTTATCTAGAGCACGCAACTACGACAAATATATCTGCCCGTTGATAATTTTACCAGTGAGATCGCTTGACAATTAGATCGCCAAGACATTGATCTAACTTATATAACTTAGGCAAGACTAAATAATTTCACTACTTCTTCGATATCAAAATAAAGAACGTCAATTTCTTTAAGATTATAGTTTCATAGCATAAAAATAAGTTCAGTTCAAAAAAAAAAAGTTTCTAACTCCTATAAAATTTTATTAGTTAAACATCAGATGTTCTTTCTATAAAAATAGTTCATGTTCATAAATAAAATAAAATTCTCAGTTCAACAAAGATTTAAGTATTAATGAGATATAATAGCTTGAATAATAATACAAGACAGACATCTATAATTCTACATAACTAAATACTGTATCTTTTATATAAGGTATTGTTTATAATTGCTTACTATGAGATGTTCGTAAATTCACCTTCTCCAGTCCTCTAATAAAGAAGAAAAGCGGTTATATTACATAAAAGTAAGTAAAAAATTTCATAGCCTATTTGATCAAGAAGAACACGAATACATCTGTCATTTGAGACACCAACATTTGTGTCAGTGGGCAGTCTACATTCTCAAAAGTTAGTCCAAGTGGCGCTCATGTATTTATACGGAGCCCAATACACGCAGTATATTAAGGTGAACCAAAATCTAAGAAGCCCAAAGTATGCTGTTTTCTTTTTAATTAACATGGAAAATATTCATGAGGAGTGGAGAAAGAGTTGACGTTCATTAATCAACTCTATTAGATTCGCACAACAAACATATATCTGTCGTCGAGTATTGAATGAGACGAAACGCCTTGGATTTAATGATCATGCTGATAAACGATGAGTTCCAGATAAGCTTTGAAAAAGTCAGAATATAGTAGGCTGAGTATAACGGAGACCGTTTCCCGCTAATTTTACCGTTTTTGTACTCAGTCTGATACTAGTGAGACCAAAAACGATATGTGAAATGTCTATACAAAAACGATTTCTGACAGTTAATTACTTTTATCGTCCACTCTCCACTTCGCCCAACGATTGTGAACGATTCAAGAGGGTGTATTCATTTGTTCTCTGGTGTATTGTGTGGTGTGCGCAAATCTTCTCTGTATTTTGTACTTTTAAAAATCAATTAATTTATCATTCTACTGAGTTATATTCATTTATGCGAGCGTATTTATATTCACAACTCGTTTACTTTGAATTCCTCGTTCTTCTATTTTTATAATCTTGTTCAAATGTCGACATATTTTCCAAGGTTTTTCTTCTGGTCTTCTTGTTGTTTTGACCCCTGTTATACACATAAATTGTACGACAACCCAATAAGAGAGAATGCGAAAATTGTGTTGAAAAGGAGCTATCAAGGTAAATATTTTAACATAGCATTAGTTCAAGCTTCTTTCTGACCCAGGTATTTTCATTTGCTGAGTTAAATATGCTTTTGTTAAGTTAACTTGAATTATGTTTATTACTAGTAGGTTTGAATTTGGATGGTTATGCATTCTCGGATTATTTTCTTTATATGCGACATGCAGTTGTTTATTGAAAACGGTTTTTTATTGTTCATAAGAGTTTAAAGACTAACATTGAAATTTTTATAGTGGTTCTTATATGAGTGTCGACGAAAATACAGTTGATTCTCTACTGTTATTTAGACAAATTAAGGTTCTTTGTGGAGAAAAATAAAGTCTGGTGCGTACATTGTTTCTCTTTCAATATGCCATTCAGCTCTTATATAAAAATCAGTCTATTCTCGTGTTTTAGTGTTCAAACTGTTCTTGTATGTATTTGAAATATTAGATTTGTGTATGTTGGACGGTTTATATGTGTGATAATGTTCCCTTCTTCAAAAATGTGGTGTATTTATATGATCTAACTGTTTTGATAGATAGTGGCACGTATATCTAGCGAAGATTATATGTTTCTGTACGTTAATTCATAAGTTTAGTCTTCAAATCTATAGTAAAGATATGTTTCCTATTTAATATTTATAAAGAGTAGTTCATATTCAGGAAATGATTGATATTTAATTTTAATTTTACTTTTCAAGATAATCACTGATTAGCGTAATTAATGTAGTTATGATGAGACTTAGCTTCTCATACAGTATATTAGACTACTTTTCCTGACATATAATGAAGCGTAAAACCTATATTATTCTCTTACCATTTATTGATTATTTTTCATTACAAAATTGATAATTTTGTGTAATTTAATAGAGGTAAAACTAATCTACAATGCTCTAAAAGTAGTTCACATATTGAAGTTAGATGGCAAGAGATGAGAGTCAAGTTAATTCATAAAGTCATTTGCTCAATTAAATCCGTGAGATTCTGTCATATAAATCCCAAATAACATAGATGATAGTGGCTCTTATATGATGAATAATCCAATTATTAATTCAGACAAATTAGTTCTGGTCGTATTTAGAAAATATCTAGTTACATATGAAAATAGTCAGTTTTGCTTACCGTAATGTAAAAGCAATTATGACTATTGAATCACGACCTATATAACACCGAATATTAGACATGATCTTCATTAACTAGTTCGAGTATATTACTCTAAGACCAGTAAAGTCAACATCATAAGGAGTTTGACTTAAATTAATTGAGGATAGTCCATCTTTGATATTTATAAATGAAATTATGTGTTAAAGTAATTGATTTAATGGCGCTGTGGATAAGTAGTATACCCCAGTTTCATACATATGCCTGCAAGATTGTTTATTTTTTTAAGTTCAAGAACATACAGAAGAGATCTATCGTGCATGCTTGCGACAAACGGGTATAAATGATTTCTTTGTAGTGTCGACAAATTCTTCACGGGGTATGATAATGTAAATGATGGAGTATGAATGCTGAATACTATCATGGTCACTGAGACACAAGCAGAGTTACTGTGTGAAGTTGCGGGTAGAGAATACTGGTGTGATGAAGTTGTGTGTGAACTTATGGTAAAAGAAGCTATCATAAAGATACTGAAGAAGCCAAAGATATCTGATAGTAGGGCTAGGAGAAATAACTAGCGAATGAAGTCAGAAAAGATTGAGCTTGGAGTAGGATTATGCTTGGTGAATCTAGTAATCCTATCTTCACATTTTACTTATGAATATCTTATTGGTAAAGTCTACAGAATCAAGACAAGAGATGAAAAAAATAAATAGTGGATAGTATTTTTTACCTTCGTAAATTTTCAAGGTTATGAAACTACTGATGCTTAGTGAATACGTGCGAAGTGTAGGGATGACAAAGCAGGGTAGACGTCACTGGTCAAGGTTAAAATATTTTAAGATGTCACAAGAGGTAGAGAAAACAAATAGAGTTTTTTCTTCATGTGATAGTGTGGCAGGGCAAAGAGATTTATGTGATAATATGCTTCCTTTGAACTATGATTTATAATCATTGATATTCATGAAGCACTTTTGAAATTCTAAGTCTAAAAATCTATCTCAATCTCAATTGTCAAATTTTATTCTCGAATTCAATCAATCTCATCCTACGTCTTATAAAACATCATAACACATTCAGCCCCTTATTGGAGAATTGTCGGAATACAAGCTTCAGAAATAATATTGCAGTGAAATGTCATTAGTGAAATCAGGCATGTTGTGCAAAAGGAAATATTGTTTATGTTGTAAGATCTTGAAGCCCTAATGATAATTTGATTTTATTGCCAGAATATTCAATCAGGAGGCAATTTATGCCTATATCTATATATCAAGTATCTGTTAGTTGTCTTTATGACATTTCTATAATAAATAATATATTCTCTATATATTATGTAGTGGATGTTGAAGATAAAATAACTAATGTTTTAAAATTTATAATAATATAAAAGTTATTTGAAAAATTTTGGACAAAAAGTAACTCTCATGTAATTGCAGCAACTTCTTATAAATTTCTTCCTATTCTTAGTTTTTACATAGATATAATTAGTATTTCTATGATTATCTGCAAATAGTAGACATATCTTAGAAAGAATAACCTATGTATGGAAAAGTGAGTATAGAAATTATTTAAAAGTGTAAGTTCATCTTATATACTTAGTATAAAGTTAGTTCATTTATGTATCTGAAATGAGTATTCATATACTTTTCAGACATAAAAATGAAAAGTAGTCAATTTATATGTCTGAAATAAGATAGCAATATGTGGTGTATTAATAATATATATATATATAATATATATATACCCACATATACTATTAATCATATAAACATTACAACTATTATATACAACGGATCCCAGACTCAGATCAATATCTAAAACCCTACATACTATATAATTACTAAGCGTTGATCCAATATACTAAATATAATCTCCATAAAACATCCCAGAGCTTCTGATATAACTCAGAGATTGTACTCTGACACAACAATAAGTATCTACTATACTCCTCATACCATGAATACATATTAATTATTATATTACAAGTTATTTTTTTAAAAAGAACCCATGTCTGTCTTTCAATTCTAAACGGAGAAAGTGGATGATGAAAAGTGTTGAATGGCAATCCTTTATTTCCGATGTCAATGCTTTTTCGAATGCAGAACCCTAAAATATTTTTGAAATTATGTCAAGACTTACCTTTTAAAAAATGGGTTGAAACCAAGTTTGTAAGATTGTCCATCCAAGGAGAAAGTATGTGCGAGGTGACTTTAATATGCACTTGCACATGTGTTTTCTTGTATAAATAGGACTCTTGTGAATGTTTTTCAACGGTCCGGTGTTTTAAACCATTAGTTTTTCTTAGAGCGATTCATGATTGCTCTCAATTCAATATCTTGTCAAAAGAGGAAAAGGTCTTGCATATGATATTATAAGACCATATGATCCAATTCACTAAGGATGCCGGCCAAAAATAAAGCTAATGATAAAAATATATGTATATGTTAAAAGATTGTTCAGTTCAATACTTTTTATTGTCAACTTATCAACTGTTAGAGACAAAAATACAAATTAAATATTGCTCAATGTTACATTATAGGATTGCATCGGATATTGATGCACGCATATTCTGGCTTGCGATCCCGAGGCCTTACAAGCCTTACATAGGAAGAAAAGGATACCCACATTCAACGTATATGCGGCCATGTATTTGATATGTGTTTCGCGTTCGTCGTATCAGCGGGTTGGAGGTTTTGCAGAGGCACATGCATACTCGTGTTTTCCTTCATCCCGTATCGGGATTCCCAGAAATAAACTTGTCCAAAACCTTCCAGAAGTGTACGCTTTATAAGCATATATTCATTCATAAATTTCAACATTGCCCCAAATTTCAATATTGGTGGGTTTTAATAAGGAATAAAAATTTTAACTAGCGTAAAATATTAAATTTAGTCGATTAAAAGGATATCCTTGATCGTAATGCTTATCTTAGTACCATATCCAAAATAAGGTATCACAAAGAGCAAATTTCAAAATAATTACGTCCACCGAAAAATAGATCGGAGGACTTTCAATATTGGCACGTCATCTCTTTAAGTTGTATTGAAAGATCATCCTTTCGGAATGTTAAAGGCGATATGGCAAGGTTTGCATGATGAAAAAATGCCACAATATAACATTACAAAAAAAAAACTGACACACAAATAAAAATATTGTCAACATTGCACTTCAGAATATATTCAGGAATAAATCAAACATATGGTCTTCTTTTTCGAGTATTTAGAAAGAAAATCAACACTGATTTCATACCTTCCCAACTTCCAGATATTCATTCTACGATGCTGAAACGCACTGACAGTTGTAAACAAAAATGAAAGGATCTTCGTGATTCGTATAAGCAAAATTAAAAGCTATATAGACAGGATCGACGAATGCAACCTAAATTATTTTGCTAATATTTGGAATTATTTATTATGACGAGCATTTGGCTGTTAAAAATTATAACATCTTATGAAAATATTCCCTACTGGTTAGAATCATATATTTTTAACTCCATTTTTTTTCGTTTAAGTGTTTAAACCCCAAAAATCATTATAAATATAATATAATATAATAAATATATCAATTCTATTTATTTCCTTATAATTATTTCTTCTTTGATTTTTCAACAACCTACCCCATTTTTTGTCGAACTTTGCAACAACTACCCACTTTTTATATTTTGTTTCTTGAACCACGACCCCTAAGCTGAATTTCCAGTGGGATAAAACAACCAAAAACAACGAAAAACAAGAGTGGGACCCACAAATTGGCTGTTTTCAAGCCAAACCTCCCCCTAATTAATGAAATTACCCTAATGCCCTTGGCTTTACTCTTATTTCCTTTTTTTTCCCTTTCTTTTTTCCTTCTTCTCCTCCTTTCTGACTATCACTCCTTTAGTTCTTCCCTATTTCATTATCTGTAAATATGATTCGAAAGCACATATACATACGTGTTCCACCATTCTTCTTCAAGAACCTTATCGCGAGTGCCACAGTTCGAAATTCCTCCACAGACACTTACTAAAACGATATCCACACAAAAATTCACATATCCATCACAATAGACCTCACATACCGATCAAATTGAATCAAGAAACAGCTCACAACAAAAAACATATTCGATGAAATCAAACGGTGCGCGACTCCGTCATGCCCAAACAAAAAACCTGCACCACACCACAAAAAGCCAACACCCACCACTGTTTCTCTCTAACAGCATATTGAAACTTCTCGCAACGAAACGGAACGATAAAACAGTAAAGAAACCAGAACACCTTGCAAGAAGTATACTGCCATCGTGGGCTGCGAGTGCCTAAACTGGCCCCCGCGGAACGCACAAGTGCCAAGACACACTGCAAAATCGCAACCCCAGACGCGCGTTCTGATTGGCAATACTTTCCAGAGACACAAGTGCACCCCGAGATCCAGAGTTTATAATTGCCTCAATCCAATATTATATTTAATCGTTAATTATGACAAGAGTCCCATAGCACCTGCCACAAACCAAAGCTTTGGGCCGGCAGGGTACTTTTGTATTGACTCCGGCCCTCAAGTGAATAACGCCAACGGAAATCATCCTCGAGCTCGAGCCACTGACCAATTATATAGAGCCACTCACCTCAGATCTTAAGTATCTTGAATACTTCTCCTTTACTCAATCGACAGCATCACTGTCAAGAAAACGTGTCAGTTAACAATATTCTACCACCAATGAGTAAACGATTTAAACAAGCTAAAACTCCATCTATTATACATTGAGCCAGATAATATCCAAGAAAATCACCCTTCATGTATAGCGAATGATGAAATATACTTGACATACCTCTATCTTTAATCTCATACATGATATCATTATAAAACCACCTCAGGGTGACCAAGTATAATCTTAGTCTCCATCTAAAACCTATCTATGAAATTTTATCTTTAATATATATTAATATATACCTGCATATATATAAACCGAATATATATAAATCTTAAATAATACCTATATCTATCTACTAATTTTATATATGTATTCAACCGTCCAGTAATACAAATCTACATCAAAGATAATGAATATCCTCCACAAAAATCCTCAAAATCTCCACCATATATATTTACAGCCACAATTAGACCAAAAAGATATCATCCGCTTAGCGTGTTCGAGCGCAGTCCAAGAAGCTAACTTCATAGTGGCGTCGCGTGCTTCCTACATCCAATAACTTCCGTCACTATTAAAACCTACGTCCAGGCACCACCCAGAATGCTCTGACAGAGCTCAAGATCCTCGCATAGTGAGCTACGTACCCTTGGAGACAAGCTCGGCATCGCTGAGTACGAACAAAGAAGCCACACTTGATAACACTTAGAAATCGACCTCTACGATAGCTGCTTCTCGCCATAATCAAATAATAAAACTGAATCAACACACTTGACTTTGAGAGATTACAGCGTAATTACAACACCGTTCTATATTTAATCCTCAAAAGTTACCTCATAAACACACTCTCTCTCGACTCAAAAACCCCCATTGATAACTGGTATAGAGATACCGTTAATATCCTGACGACTAAGCTTGAAAAATCATAAAATCTAAGTATAATTCAATAATGACATGTTCCTAGAAAAGCATTCTCTTAAACAGAGACTCATGTCAAGATTTTTTCCTTATTTCACTACAACCAACTTGCAGTCCTCAACACTACCCCCAACTAACCTTCTTCCTAATGAGCTGAAATCGCTATACTAGTATAATACAATACACTATTAGAGACTACATAGATTTCACTGCGATGACAAACCCTATTTTCAACAACCTAATGCTTCAAAAATATTTTATGAAAAATCTGAAATTTATTGAACTTGCAAAAAGACAATGTCTTAGCTTGATACATATGTAAGATATTCATAAACAAGTCTTCCAAATTCTTATTGAACTATGAGAAAAAAAACTTATCTCTGAACACATCCATGCGAAAACCGCGAAAAGTCTTAATACAAAATTCTGAAATACTTTGTTTACAAGCCCCAAAAATTTCAACTTTTTGGATCTTCATAGCAACCCAAATATCCTCAAGCAGATTTAGACCAAGAACACCACGTTTGAGAATCTAAATTCATAATCTGATACCTCCAAGAACCCACAAATTCCCAAAGCCCTAAAACCTTTGCTATACATGAGATCGAAATACTGAAATGATTCGTTTTAATTAATTGAAATTACAACTAACAATCATAACATATAACTCATAGAAATCATACTCAAAACCAGAATGGCTATAAGCAATTCGATTGTAAGTTATCACATTCTCAAAACCATTAAACTTAATAAAACATGGACATCGTGCCAAAAGGGAAATAAGCGGAAAATGATTAGAACCCAAAGGAGAAAGAGTAGAGGGAGGGAGGAACCAATCGCCATCTGACAGGCCGGCGTGCTTCTATAATATACTTAAGGTTTGGAAATGTGGTGTGTACTTGAGCAAACCTGCTAAGCCCATCACAAAATATTGATCAAGGCAGCACGGTGACAAGAAACACTGGAGCAGCATATTAGACAAAGCATTCCTTTGTGTAATAAAAAAGAAGCAGAATGGCTTATAGTTCGCATTAAAAAAAATTTACTAGAGACGCAGCACGCACGAAGCAGAGCAGTGAAAGCTATAGCACGCCAAAATTGTGCATTTACCTATTCTACCGAAGCATCAGTAACAACCCAGCACACAGACAGAGCAAGCAGCAGCCGGTTGCCCGGCTCCCGCACTAACCAAGTGTCTTGTCCTGCAAAATAATAATATGGTCTTTGACAGCCCGAAAAATTAAACAAGGGATAATCCCACCTTTGGTCATGGCATCCAAAAATAAAACCCACATTGGATAATTTCAAAAAATCTCGACGCTTTTAGCAGCGGCCCCATCTTCCAAACAATTGTAACAGTCGGTCGTCCAGCAATTACCTGCACGCAACCTGGTGCACGCAACAAACCACGCTCGTCCTCTGCGCGTGCTCTTCGTTAAACTTCTATTCCCACATTTAATTTATTGTTTTCCCTTGTCTTCGACATCCCTCAAAACATCTCTCCATCTATCCTCTTCTTTTTCTATTTTTTTTTTTCTTCTTTCTTTGCTTCGTCAAATGCTTTTATCTCACATCGATATCGAGCAAAAGGCCCTGTGACGTCGTCCTCGATCTATTCTGCTACTCGCAATGCGACAACCTAATCTCACTCCTCCCTAATCTCTTGCGCACTTTCCGATCTGTACACTAGCGTTTAGGAGTTTGCAATGGTCGTATTTATTATTTAATTATTTATTTTTTTGAATAAATAAAAAGTAGTTTCCATCACTTGAAAATAAAGGAATGTTGAAATAAAGACAAAAATCGCTTATCAAATAAAATACTATATCTTTTTAAAGATAATCATAATAGTCTATATAGAAAAGCACATTTTATAATTCCCGGAGAAAGAGTCTTAATGGGGGATTACATGTCAACCCCGCGCTAAAAAGAAGTATTCGTCCCCAGAACACTATCCCCAAAATCCACAGAATTTCAATCCGAAAAAGTTATTGTTATTGCCTTGTGTAACTAAAGTGCTACTGTGAGTCACCTTTATGCATGATCTCAACGGACCACACTGACACACGAATTTCACACACTGTTGGATTAGTATGGTCATGGCGTTGGGTACTACACCAGAGATCATTGGTCTCTAGCTCTAGGCTAAGATTCGAGGTCTAGTCTTGAAATAATATTTTGACAAAACGTATTGCACAGGAAACATTGCCGCCAAAATTGAAGCAAATACGTAAGTGTAAAAGTCGAGGCCAAAAAGCGCGGAGACATTATATCGCATTCTACCCCCTTAAAGAAAAGCAGTTACGTTCCCCGTAACTCACTCCTCCCATGAACGAAACAAGAACGCTACTCAGCAAGACTAGTGGGTCAGATACTTCCCCTAAGCTGGTAGATCTCCGCACTCAGAGGATACATAGTAAGAACAACAAACAGCAATAGCCCCATAGGAGCAACTGTTCTAGATTCTAACCACAACTATTGACTTAATGTCGAATATTGGGATCAACCGATGTGATGAACATGAAGAGTGTTGTGCCTTAGAGACAGTCTGCATCAATTGTTCGCAACATTTCTTCCTCAGTTCCTCGGAACAGTCGAGTATGATACTCGTAAGGCAATTAAAAACAACCCACATTGTCTAGTACTCAATGAAATACTCATATTCTTTAACTCCAAATAAAAATTCTGTAACCCAAAACATATATCCTCGAATATTTGTTTAAGCTCCAAAGGACCGTGGATGCATCATAACGTGCTACTTGGTGCCCAAAACGAGGCTGCACAAGATGATGTCGGTTCGAGTCTGTTGTTTGAATGTTGCGGGAGTTACTAATCTCTCTCACACTGTGGTACGACACTACCTGCAGGTCAACTCTAAGAGATATCATCGTCGTAGTCTGCTTTGTTCAACTGGGTCATAGATATCGAGCTGTGATGCTTCTTGTACAGATTATAGCTCAGTCTCTTCGTGATGTAGTGACTTGAGATTAATTCCGCAACTACAGCTCATAGTAGGCACATGTCGAGAGAATACTCGTCTGGGGTTCATCTTTTCGCTCACGAATAAAAATTGGTGTCTCCAGCATTTGAGCGGATTAGGCCTATTTAGATCACTTGTCTATCAATCTGCGAGTTCTGTTGCTCGTGACTAGTATGAACTACCTTAACTTCTTCCGTGCCGATTCTAGTGAGGTCATTAGGAAACATCAGTCCTCAAGATAATACTTATGGTAGAACTCGACTTCCTCTAGGTAGCACCTCCCGAATATTCTCGGCAAGAAACACTTAATATGAACTCATTGAACTTTTTCGTTCTATACTCGTGCGCTACTCTCGCTCTGTATCGCGGTCAAGTCTGTCACGGAATTCTTCCAAAATTCAAGTCTTGCTTCATCAATGTCTTATCTTGCAATTTCACAATTTTCGTAAGTTTAGGTTTTGATTTAATTTTTGGGGGTTCTTGTTCACTTGMTTTTGATTTTGTTTTGGGATTTTAATTTAACAAAGAAATTAAAATGGAGAAAGCATGGACAATGGATCAAAGCAAGGAACAGAAAAAATGGAAGAGAAGGAAAGACAGAGAGGAGGAAGAACGAGGACGAAGAAGAAGGAAAAAGAAAGAAAAGAAAAAATAGAAAAAAAAAGAGTAGGGTATTAGTGTAAGGGTATTAGTGTAATTTCATTAAATCAGGGAGGGTTTTGGCCTGAAAACAGCTCATTGTGGGCCCCACTCGTGTTTTGGTGGTTTTATCCCACCTGAAAACATGTAGAGGTCGTGGTACACAAAGTTTTAATAAAATGTAGGTAGTTGTTTTTTTTAAAAAAAAAGTGGGTAGTTGTTTACAAAGTTTGACAAAAACTGGGTAGTTGTTGACAAATTTTCCTTTTATTTATTTTTATTTTTTTGCTTTTCCTACTCCCAAAACGACGAGTTTTGGAAATAGGTGAATTGGGCACTCCCCAAAACTCGTCGTTTTGGGAGTAGGGAAAGAAAAAAAATAACTAGTTGCATTGCTGGCACGTCAGCCAGCCAACTTGCTCGTGACACGCGAGCCGGGGAATCCTTTCAGCCAATCGTTACATTATTTATGTTTTCCTTAGTGTTGGATGTGTGGTCTTCTTGTATTTTTGTTGTTATTAGTAAAAATCATTAATTTATTAATTAAAATAATTACGTAATTGTCAAWTATTCTAACATGTGACTAATTAATTATAATATTTAATAACTGAACACGAGTTTTAATTTTATTAGATTAAACTGTGATTAACTAATTACCAATTATTATTAACTTAAATATCTATAAACATGTATTAAAAAGGGTGTCAAGCAATTCAACGTGCACACGCCATATCATGTGTGTTACTCATTTGTTATTATGTCAAGTGTCGCCACGTGTACCAATTATAATCGAACACATATTCACATTATTTATTTAATGATTACTAGTTTTTAAGTGCACACTATGCGTGCTTAAAACTAAGGAGAAAAATTGTTAATCTATATTTAAATTTGATGCTCTTTGAATTGTAGCCTTTTTAAATATTGTATCATTTTTCAATCATAATTCATTTTATTACCATGAATGTTTTAACTTTTAAGTACTAGTCGTTTATTTGGTAAATTTAAAACCTTTATTTATTTGAAAATTTTAAAGTAGGAAGTGAATAAATTAAGAGAGCTTTAAATATGTCAATTTATATTTATTAAAGGGTAAATCGRACATTTCCTARRGGGACAYCATTGCTCCYCTTTGGCTTATATAATAGAGATTAAAAAAGTWGTATGAAGTAATAATCGAATACAAGATCTCTTTTATGAGATAAGACATACTTACCAACTCAACCAATTATTATGTTAGTRATTTARATGTTCACATATTTTTATATGGACTCTTCAATGTTCATCRGCTTTTAATTTTACTTTAAATGTTTAGTTACATTCCATCTTCTATATTCATACGGAGTATTTCATTTCTTGAAATTGTCATCTTTTCGAATAATGTATCACTTTATCAAGTTATCTTCAAATTTCTATACAAAGAATCAAAAATATAAAAAATTATGAAATTTAGAATGTTATGCAACAACTTTATATTTGACGACAATCTGAGGCATCGCCCGGGCCAAACCACTGGTGTTTAATATAAAAACAAGAGTGGAAAAAATAGATGATATGTAATATGGTGGGATATAGGAAAAAGTAGGAGAGAGAGTGTCGATGATGAGATTTTTTTTATCATTGTTCTGATGAAAATGTAAAAGTTGAGGAGAGAGAGAGTTGTGAGCTTTTTTTTAGCTCATTGTAGTGAATGCTCTAAAGTTTGATGCGTGGTAAACCCTTTCTTTTTCTTATGTAATTTCTTTTGTTTTTAGTGTTTACAATAAGATCGTTTTATTTTATTCTCTTCGTGAGACATGTTCTTTGGTGCAAGAGAGCCACAAGGGCGAATAGATATTTGCCGCGGGGGAGGGGGTATGAGGATTCGAACTCTTGACCACTAGGATCAAAGGTGAAGTTGGAGCCACTGTTCCAAACCATTTCCTTTCTTCGTGAGACATGTTATTCTTCGTGTGAGACTTGTTATTCTTCTTATGAGACATATCATTCCCTTTTATTGGATTCATCAATCTCGTTTGTGAGATCAATGTCGGCCAATGTGCTTTTCTTCGGGAATTAATTTATTGATGAAGATTTGCGCGGGATCACAACAGATTTTTGGTCTTCCACTACATTCAAAAGAATCAAATCATGTTGTACTTCAAAAATATTGCAGCTCGATAGAACCCTTCGCGAAAARCTGTATGAAGAAGCAGTGATGTGAAAAATAAAAGAAGCGACTATACCAACAAATATTTTTTATAGCGATCTAGATTTTGTCAAAGATGAATTTAGTTCACTTTATTTTTGATATGTATTTGGTTATTATTGATTTCTATTGTGGATGTCGCATGACTTACATTTAATGAAATAACCTTCCTTTTGTTTCATAAAAAATAAATCGTAACGGATATTGTTATATTGTAAGTATTAAAAAGGCAAGCAATTATATTCACTTATGGAGTAAAAATTCATCATACTGAAATTTTTAATGTGGAATTTATTTTACTTCCTCTTTTTTTTTCTTTTTTTTTTGCTGCATCACTTTGACTTTTGGAGACATTTTGGCAAAATTCCGACTAGGTGTATTGATTTTGAGGAAAAATTAGGTGGTCCCACTAAAAAATAGAGATTAGAGAATATTAATGAGTATTTTAGTAAAGTAGGTGGAGAAAAATTATGCGATCCCCACAAAAATAAGAGATTAATGGGTATTTTATCGTGATCCCTATTCTAAAAAAGAAAAAAAGAGAAGAATGACGACTAAAATAAGAGGAGCATGTGCCCACGAAACAGAAAGTTTATTAATGAGTATTTTTAAGTATATAGGACATGTAGATGAGGGGAGCAAGGCATACGTGACCACAATTATGCGGTACCCGACAAAAAATAGGCAAGCAGAATTGAATGGTATTTTATCGTGAATTGTCCCCATTCCTTTCTGAAAAAAGAAAAAAATAAGTGTACGCACATCGCAGAACTAATAGGAAATGTACCCTTATAAAAAACTGATGCAACTAAAAACGGAAGAGTTTTAACATGTAAGTATGTAACCCTGGGCCCGAGGTGTTCAAACCAAACTCGACCTCCGAAAATTTGTGGGGTTGGCATGATTTTCGCCCCGAAGTAGGGCTAGTCCCATTCCAAATTTTGCATATACTTTGGTCATCATTCTTTTTACATTTCAGTTAATTTGGTCTAGCCCGAAAAAGCTCGTCAACTCTCTTAATTTGCGATCTGGAACAAAAGTTAGGTTCCGAATCCAAACACAGAATTACCTGATTAATAGATCCATTTCGCAAGGCAAGTCCGACCCAAACCCGGTCAGACATCGACCATCTACTGGACACGTTAAAAATGTGACGACGTTGGATATAATATATTATAATCATCCTTACTTTCACTTTTGGACACCTCCATGGTCCCATGGACTATTTAAAATTTTTAAATCAAAAAATGCATTTATCCGACTAAACCAAAATTAGACTCTTTTGTGGGTCGTATTTAGCGATCTTCCAAACATGTGTCCGATCAGCTAGAGACAAACGACTACATAGTGGTACTCAAGCTGTGTTTGGCTGTGCACAATATCAAGAATAATAATAAAATATTCGAGGCATTAATTAAAAACTAAATACATTTTCTAAATGTACTCGTAAAATTTT
Organism: Bassia scoparia; assembly: GCA_008642245.1. Taxonomy (NCBI): domain Eukaryota; kingdom Viridiplantae; phylum Streptophyta; class Magnoliopsida; order Caryophyllales; family Amaranthaceae; genus Bassia; species Bassia scoparia. The sequence goes on along the minus strand of SNQN01000236.1, from coordinate 158,726 downwards.
GATAATGTCATATCAAAACAAAACGTTACTCGGTGTAATTAATGGTTTACTATACGCCCTACGCTGTTAACTTGACCTAATAATAGTACAGTAATTTTTACTCCCACAAAATATCGGGTCAAAAGTTTAAAACATTAAACAACAAATCATCATAAAACACTATTTACTTCCACTACTTACTACTAAAATCCCTCTTTTTCGCTGATAATCCTACGCAAACCATATTGTCCCACTCTCCAACACTGCTTTCTCTTCCTCTCCTTTCGACACTCTCAATCGCTCGATATCGAGAGAGAGAAATCGCCGGCAATCGGATCCACTTTCCACGCTTTTATTTCATCCTCTGCAGAAACCTTGTTCTGCATTTCTTCGCCATTTTTTCGGCGGATAATTGGTGATAAATAAATTTTTTTTTTTTTTGTGAGAATTAGGGTTTTTCTGTTTCATTGGATTAATTACACATATTTTCGTTAGTGTCGAATTAAAAGAAAGAGGACGGAGAATCCTCTCGTCGTTATGTAAGTTGCTCTTTCGCATTTTTGAATGATAGATTGTCGTGTGGCTGCATTTATGATCGTGATTTT
>SNQN01000236.1:97437-121276 GCA_008642245.1 Bassia scoparia | reverse complement strand
AAMYTTGTTGGAYCCTACCATTAAACACATCCACGTGTCACATTGGAAAGAAGGGAAGATCCAACTACTAATCTACTATACAAGACAAGAAGTTGATCCAAGCATCTATCAATCTATCATGTATTAGTTTTGGAAAGAAAACTCGTCGAGAAAAATAAAACCTTATYGGACTTGTAAGTAGACTGAACTCCCACCTCATTTTCGAGTTGCCTAAACTCATTCATACATAACTAGAAATACAACAAAACCTTCCCCTTTCTTTTCATTGCCACTCATTCCAATTTAGTAATGAGTTGAGGTAAAGAAATTTGGATACACCCTTCTAAATAGATAATAAACAATAGCATAAATATTAATTCACATTGGACGACATTCCATTTTTATCAACTATATGTTAGGAGGGAATTTTGTGTAACAACTTTAATTTGCAATCACAATAACAGATTTTAATCAGAGAATATAATTTGTGGTCATAAAATAGGGCTATAATTAGAAGGGACGGTCATAAGAATCTAGACACATTAGTTGCAAGCTTAGTTAGAATTTAGAAAATAAAGCACACAATCATTCTCATCACTCAATTCAACTACCCTTCTTATTAAACCCTCTTTTCTAATAACAACACATATGCTTGATATTCTTCATTGATCTAAATTTGATTGTTTAGGTACATAATTCCACTTTAAACTGTCGCTAATTATGACTTTTGTGTTGTTTAAGGTACATGGAATGTAACCATTAGATACAAAAAATCCAACTTGTTAGAGTGCATATATATATTTCGTATATTTGTCGAGTCTCAACCATTAAATAATTAGCTTAAGTTTTTTGTTGAGGTGATTTACTAAACTAACATGGTATCAAGAGTCAATCTGACAAGAACTCGATCCCTTATCTCCACAGTGAAATATTAAGCATCAAGTATGGGAGCATGTGTTGCATCCATCTCAATGGACTCTCATGTGAGGACTCTYGTCTAAATAATATTATTCYTGTGAATCGRMYATTTATTTTCCTAATTAAACATTCCTAAAGAATTCTTTAACTTAAGTTTTGAAATTGCTACTCATTCTAGTCTCATACTCATTATTCATTTTTAAATGGTTAGTTGTTGGCAATGGAATGAAATCTGATATTATTGTGAGAATCTAATTTTACCATATTTTTTTTAGTTATGAAGAAAATATATATTGTCCTAGGTATTATTATAGAACAGTTGTAAAGGCTATATAAATCAAAGTTCTCTTGTTAGTTCCAGGAGAAAATTGTCACCATGCAAAAATAATCAAAAAACAACAAGAAATCAAGAAATAATTATTTTCTTCCATTCTTAAATAATCTAACAACCAACAACTAACACAACTCATTATTCTACCAGTTACAAATATAAATAATTTGCCTAATAGGTTCAATATTCTCAAACAGAAACTATTCTTAATCTTACTCTTAACAAATTTGTTAGAGTATATAACAAATTCCTAGACCTCAGATCAACCATTAGCTTAAACTTTTGGTTGAAATGGTTCGATTAACATGGTATCAGAGCCGGCGTGACACAGAGGTCACGGGTTCGAATCTGTTCCCCCCACCTTTCAAGTGGAATTAAATTGCGCCAGGTTTGAGGGGCTTGTGCTGCATCCACATTTTAAGCTCAATTGGTTTTTCATATGAGGGGGAGTGTTAGAGTATATAACATATTCCTACGCCTCAAATACCATCAGCTTAAATTTTTGGTATAAATGGTCCGGTTAACAAAATTTTCATGCAAATTCACATTTCAAGAAGGGTTTGTAGGGGACCTTGGATGAGATAATTGTATATATGTCAGCTTTGTAAATCTGTTACAGTAGTTTTTTTTTTTAATAAAAATGCAGAATATACTTGTGTGACCAAATAAAGGAAATGAAAATAGTATGATTATTAAGATGATGATATGATTAAATAAAAAGCAGAAAAGGCTGACATATTTTGATCAAGAATTGAGTGCCAAAAAAAAAAAAAGAAAAGAAAAAAAGAACAGGATTTCATTCATCAACCTTACAGGATGTAATGTTATGGTGATGAGCTTGCTTGCTTGATATAATTTCATTTTTATTTTTATTTTTCTCAATAAAGCACAAACATTTACCATTATCATCACAAAAGGCTAGTGTAAGAGACAAATTAATGGACCACACTATATATATTTCACTTTCTGATCATATAATATACAGTTTATAAGATCCTGCAACTGTCATCCGACATAACTATGTGTGTGAATTGTGAAATATGAGTTCAATAATAATTAAGGCATGATTAGTTTTGATCCGCGACATGTAGGAACAAGAACATGCATTGTTTGTAATCTAGCTAAGCTACGAGATGATTTTACAACTAGAATCGGCATCTTTGACTTCGATTTCATTTGATGTTAAGTTGCTGAATTGAATGAATGAATGAATGAATGAATGAATGAATGAATATAATCAAGTAAAGGCACAATATGGGAAAAAGATCGAAAAAAGCAAGATCGCTGTTTTTTTTTTTTTCGAAATGATATATCTCATCATCAGATCAGATCAACACGAAAACCAAAAGGGTGCAATTCAAACAATGTAATAGTATGAAATCAATGTAAATGARAACTACTTTATAATAAGGTTTGTCATGTTGTGTGACAATTTGATTCATGGTATGTTGTGGTTCATTCCATGCTTGTATTGCGTCAAGGGGATGTTTCTAGAGCAAAATGGGTCACCATACTTTCAACAAATGACACTATGTATATCATATATATACTGTAGGAGACATGAGGGATGTCTTATGTTTTCTTCAAATGGACGAATTTCTCCATTCTATAATGATAGATTGTGGCGTTGTTTGGGAAATTGGTTGTTGGTTGTGGCTGTTAGCTGTTTTTTTTTTTTTTTTTTTTTTTGCTGATTTAATTGGTTGTTTCATTTGGCTGAATTTATTGATTGTTTGACTATTTTTATTTTAGAAACATGTTTGACAAATTAAGCTTTTGAGTGTTGGTTGTTACATTATAAAATGACTTTAATAATTTTAATACACTTTTTTTTTACTTGTACCCTTTATTATCATTATTAGTTGAGGGGTAAATTAGTAAATTAATATATAAAAGCGCTAGCCAACAACCAACTTAAAAAACTAGTAACATTGGCTTCTGATTTTTGGCTGAAAAGTCACTCAAAACCGTCAATATCCAAACACTTAAAATGGTTGTTTAACCAAAATAAAAGGCCAACAGCCAAAAGCCAATTTTAAAAAAAAAAAAAAGAAAAAGCAACATCCTAACACCCCCTATGACTAAAGTGCTAAACCACGAGTTTGAAGCTAATTATTATTTTGTATTTTGGTCCATTTAATTTAATTTCTCGAATCACATCACGGTGAGAACATCTTTATAAAAAAAATACTTCTACATAATTTCTAAARMGTAAAAGTCGACTATTAASATTTAACTGTGTTTATTTTTAACATCKTGTGTACAAGTATATGAACACTTCATCGTGAACATTYTAGAATGAATAAAAGGTTGTGATCGCCAGCCAACCTTAAATAAATACAAGTAAAAGCTAATTCGAACATACAACACAAGTTATGATGATGRTTAKGAATATAGATCATGSAGTTCTATMATTTTATTAATATTGTTATGATGATTTTAACAATAAGGGGTGGTGGCGCAGTTGGCTAGCGCGTAGGTCTCATAGCTTCGAGAAATCCTGAGGTCGAGAGTTCGAGCCTCTCTCACCCCAATTTCTTTTTGTTTTAATCTATTTTTCCATCCTGGGCATTTAAGCACACCCTTTTGAACTGCCAATAATTTCTTTTTAGAGTAATTTAAGCTCAAATTATAAATCACACTTACTGATAAAACTAAAAGTTTTTTTTTTAAAAAAAATGTTTTTTTACTTCAAATAAATACTACTTACTAAGTCAAAAATATAGGTCTTGTCCTTGTCAGCTGAATTTTACTAAACTGAAATTATTTGTATTAAAACCTTAACAAATTTTTAAATGATTTAACTTATTTTTTATTGGATTGAACTTTAACTAATTTATTTATTTTTTTGTTTTAAAAAAAATAAATTTAACCATAATCCTACAGTAACGAATTTAGAATTATTGAGAATCTAAAACTCGATCATGCACATTCATCTCATGTTGAAAAATAAGAGAGATTGTGAGCAATACACAAGTTTGGTTGATTTCTTTTTTTTTTCTTTGGAAAATGGTTGATTTCTTTTTTTTTTTTCTTTGGAAAATGGTTGATTTCTTTACTTGTTATTAATTTGAGTATTGTCTACCAAGTCACTCAAAAAATTTCAAAAACAGGCTATTTGTGCCATTTTTTAATTACGAAGTTTTTTTTTTTTTTTTTGAAACAGAAATCAGATTTGATTTCTGTGAGTAAAGCACACCTATAAGAATTTAAAATTTGAAGATTTGAAGGTATGGAAAACATACTTCTGATGAAATAGTAGTTATTTTGATATTACCTCATGTGGTAGAAAACTGAAGAGTAACGATAATACATTCGGCTAAATCAACTTTCCCAGTTCTGTCAATTACTCAATTTGCTACAAACCAAAAACATCTAAAAGTTTACAACAAAGTAGGTACAAAGCAACATATATCAAGACCATTCCCTTGATATCTCATGAAGCTTGGCAAAGTCTACAAATTAACAAGGCGAAAATTTTGAAAAAAAGAAAAAGAAAAAAAAACACCAGCTGCCTAATCTATCGATCCTAAACCCACTACGAGGGAGCACCGAGGTAAGAGGCCAACCGTAGGATGTCACTAAATACTCCACCGGCTGTAACCTCTGCTCCAGCCCCAGGGCCTCGGACTATAAGAGGCTGCTCCTTGTACCGCTCAGTGGTGAACAGGATGATATTATCTGACCCTGAGAGCTGTGAGAATGGATGGTCCTTCTTGTAGCTCTTCAACTTTACGAGTCCCTTTTCATTGGTCACGTCCACCACTCCCACGTATCTTAGGACCTTTACACATTTATTTCACAGTTTAATAAAACATATATATTAACTCAAACTAATTTTGTAAACTTCAATTCATACAAGAAAGTTTAGATACTAACCTCCCCTGCATCTTCAGCAGCCTGTAATTTCTTTGCCCATTCTTCATCAAACTCGGGAAGTCGCTGCATAAATTCATCCGCTGATGCGGTTGCCTATAGGAATAATTAGATAATTAGCTTAACTAGCCCTTAAGGGTGTCTTATGCAGAACTGCAAGTCTACCCAAAATGCAAGTAAAGAATCCTTTCTCATTTAACAAAAGATCAAAGTTTCAAAAACTTCCTTAAAATGTAACTCATCATCACCAACATTACAGAAGAACATAAAACACTTGGATTTCCTAAAAAGCTATCACTTCGCAAAGAAAAGAGCCTCAATCACAGTGATACTTACTCTCAGTGGCTCTGGCACAAGGCTTTCAGGAGGAATATCTGAAAGTTCAAGCTTCAATCCACATTCTCTTGCTAGAATTATTACCTGCCACATAAAAGCTTTTATGAGGACACTATTTGAAATAGAAGGGAACAGWGGGGGGGTGTTCCGCTTTCCTTGACTATCCCAAGACCTCACTCTAAGCACAATACATAGTAGCACAAGCATAATTTCAGTCAGGCACTCAGGCAGGTAAAGCGATCAACTGGGAAGAAAATAAGATCAGAGAAGTTTGTCCCGATGGTATTATAGCATAATTTTAACACTTAATTACTAAAAAAGTTTCTTTTGCTTATTTCTGCAGTTCCTGTTCAGCCAGGATTCATTACTAAATGACTAAAGTAGCTGCTAGCTTGTCGGCACTGGAGAAATCAAGAAGGTATACATAAGATGATGACCATACAATGATGGGACTTTCCACTTAGCTTTCCAAAAAAAAGTTAAGACACTAAGGATCAGGCGACTCAATCCCATTTGCTGTGTAAGTCCTGCTGCTGAAGTAGCACATGCAGATGGGCTTTCAACCAGATATTGGTGTATCCAGTCATACACAAAGTACATTAATCATTAAAATAGTTAGCTGACACGTGCAGAAAAATTAGCCATAGTTATTCAGATAAAATAGCATACATATGCCACGCAAGCAAACCAAAGCCAGAGGCTGTAACCTGATTTATTTTACAGACTAGTATATATACTTTAAATGGGTTACCTTTCTAGCAACATCTGTTCCAGAGAGATCATCCCTAGGATCAGGCTCTGTATAACCAGCTTGTTTTGCCCCTGTCACCACTTCACTGAAATTACTTCCACTCTTGAACTTGTTGAATATGTAACTCAAAGTGCCGCTGCAATAATGTTCCATCAATGAGAGTTATAAAAAGRCATAAAAATCTGAAACCAACATGGTCACGACTGCAAATGCTTAGTTGAGCCACAATCTCACCTGAAGATACCTTCAATGCTCAAAATTCTGTCGCCAGTTTCAAGTAGACCTCTTAAAGTACTGATTATAGGAAGACCCGCACCAACTGTAGCTTCATAAAAGTAATGCGTGTAGGATTGCCTTTGAAGAGATCTCAACTTCAAATACTACAGGAATTTTGTGAGAAATATTAGATTTACAGGCTAAGATCACATATAAGAATTGGTTCGGAAAGACTTTATCAACTAAATTTACACGGGAAAAAAAAAAGATAAATCTGTTGAACCAGTGTTTGCCAGCATACATTTCATCAAGACAATGAGATTGGTTAAAGTGTTAATGACAATATTCACACATGAACTAAATAAAACTTTGTGTTGATGGAAATTCTAGAAAAAAATACTTTCCATGGAAAACATGATTGTAAAAAGCTTTTGGATTTGTTTGTTTATGAATTTATGATAACTTAGGAGAAAAAACAAAATGAATGTAAAAGAGAGAAGATGGATGGGAGGAGAGAAAGAAGTGAGGATTATAGGAAAATTACAACTTCAGCTACTCCTGAGAGTACCCTAAACAAGGTACTCTCTTTCACATTCTATAGCTCATTTTATACTGTGCACTTATCAAATGGGCAAAATATAAAATGTGCAACATGAATTGAGCAAGATATGTTAGAGTTCTAGGTATGCCCAGAAGTACTTAAAAGGCTTTCAAGGAAAATGGGTTTCCTTTTTAAAGCTACTTTTCACCTTCGGAAATATATTTCCCACCCGTTACCGAATCAAGCAAAGGAAAATCGTTTCCACGGAAACAAAGGGAGCCAAAGAGAAAGGTGTGGGGGTGGATTAACTTGACTGAGCACAAAAATTGAGCATGAGACATCCAAGAACACCCCAAATCTAAAGAATATGTACAATTTATTATCTAATAATATACCCATACGGCCATACGTAGAGATATAAGATTATAAAGCCTACTTACCCCTTAAAAACCAAATTAAAAAAGAAAACAACAGAACAAACATTACCTGATCTAGAGGTCCAGAATTTGCCTTCTTATTCGGAGTAATTATATGAATTCCTTTACGCAACCAATCATAGTAATGGCTTGCAATATAAGAATCAGCAGTGCAATCAACTAACATAGTGTTTGGAATAAAATGATTCCCGTGAACATGTTGAACAAATTTCTGTAAGTCAGCGTTTTGTCCTTGCTCAGTTTGGAGTTCCTTCCATCCAGCCAAGTCGATGCCTCTACAAAACAAAACCAAATGTAAATTATGATACTGTTAGCCTGTTAGGGGATTCTGAGAAAAGAACATGCAACGCATTCACATAACTGGAACATGGTAACAATAAAAATTTGATGGCTTTAAAAATTATTGATGTTACATACTAAAGATATGAAGAGCAAAAGGTTCCAAAAAAAAGTCTTAAACATGTTCTTCCATGATTCCATCCAAGAAATTCTGGTATTCCATCATCATTATAGAAGGCTGGCAGGAAAGATAGTTTGTTATAGAGCAGCGTCTGATTAATGTTGCATAACTGATACGCACAACAACATAGTTTGATGCTTTCATTTCCAATTAGCGTACAAGCACTAAAAAAGCCGTGCCATGGAATATCTCTTTGGGACCTTTTATCTTGTACCTAAGATTTTTCATTTCCTAAGGTGTACCCATGCATTTTAGGGCATCCAAATGGTGGCCTGTCAAGTGCAATTAGTCATTACATAGTAACTTATGACGAGGCGGATTACTGACGGGCATTCAAAGAGACATCTTTTGCAGAGACAAACGGAACATTTGGCATAAGCCTAATAGTAGAATAGTGGGTAAAGGTTTATGGAAAGCTAGTGTGGGTCTGTGGGAGAGTTTAAAGTATGAAGTTGAGTATGAGGGATAATCTCACTCTTACCCTATGTTTGGATTGAAAGAAATGGAAGGAAAGGGAGGGAAGGGAAATGGAGGGATGAAATTTCCTTCATTTGGATAACAAATGAGGAAGGGAAATGGAGGGATTAATTTGTAAAAAATTGATCTCTCCAACAATGGAGAGATTTGGAAGGAAAACTCATCATTAATATCAAGAAATCATGAGGTGCCCCTCACGTTTATGTTATTTCAAGTGCTTCCCCAAGATGTTTCAATATTCATATGGTGCCCTTATGAATAATAAAAGGCAAATGTTAACTTCCGTTTTAGTGATAAAACAACAATATTACCCTTACTTCATATTAAATTTTCATATCATATACACTAATTCAAAAATCAATCCCCACTCTCCTCTTCTTCTGCAAAAACCCATACTCTTTYTCGTCTTCTTAGACCACCGCTCACCGACTACAACATTGACATACCCTATTTTTTCCTCCTTGTCTTCCAATCCAAACAAGTGAAACAACAACAACAACAATAACCAAAATACAGCAACTAACCATCAACAATCAAAGCACTACAACAACAATCAAGAAACAACAGCGGAAACAATAATCGAATGAGTGGAAAACAGCATGTCAACAATTACACAACAACTGAACACCAAATACAATAGTAGCAGATCAAAGTTGAAACATTTCCAACTGTCAGATTCAAGCCCTTATTTGAGCAAATTCCAGCTTTATTAAGCGCGTTCTACTGCTAATTTGAAGTTGCGTGATTTTAGCTATAAAGCCTATCATACAAGTCAAGATTATATTAACTTAAGCCCTATTTATACACATGATTTTTGTTATAATGAAATTATATATAGTGATAAGTCTGATAACTGCTTATTTTTAATGGTTAAAACTGATGTCTACTGATTTAATACTCCCTCCGATTTCTAATGTTCTATGCGTTTACTAACTGGGGGAAAACTAGGAATAATGTAGTATAATGTGAGTGGGGTTAAAAAGTAGAAGAGAGTGTATGTAAAAGAGGGGGAAAGTATGGAAAAGTGGGGTAAGTAAAGGAAGGTGAGGTAAAAAGTAGGAGAGTATCCCAACATGGAATAAAGAACAATACACAAAACATTAAAAATCGTCCAAATGAGAAAATTGTACAAAATTGCACAGAACATTAAAAATCGGAGGGAGTATAAAATAACTAATTTAAACAATTTGTTTTATATATAAAAAAATATAGTTGTAGCCCCCTGTAGTAAATAAGGCTCTTCAAAAAAAGAAGCACCCTGGCATGTCAATTGGTATATTCTGAGAAAGAAAAGACAAGAAGTCAAATAGAAAGCACATCTCATGATTATAATTGTTCCACACTTCCACTTAATATTGTAATCCAAAATCAACAGTCACAACAAATCACTTATTTCAACCAGTAAAAATAAGTCATGAAAATAAAGAAGAAAAAATTGAAATAAATAATCCAACCTTTTGGTGGTCTGCACATAATAATCCTAAGTGAGCAAAATTTTTAATTAATCCCAACTTTATACCCAATCTGCTCAAAATAGACCATTTTACCTTCTACCTATTGTACAGGTTAATTTCACCTTTTTTTACTCATTCCTTCAACAACCAACGTTAAACCATCACTACCTCCAACCATTATACCATCACTGCCATCAACCATCCTCACCCACCACCACCAGAACACCTAACCCAAACCCATGAAACCACAACCACCTATGAAAACGCAACCGCCGACCCACCCACGAAACTGCAACCACCATCCTATCTCAATTGCACCATCGATGAATACGAAAACCAACCCACGAAATCACAATCCCAACGTGATGGTTTCGGAGGTGAGTGATTTTGGAGATGTGTTAGGGTTTCGTGGTGATTGTGCGAGGGTCGTGGTGGCGTTTTGTAATGGTGGTGGCGATTTGTGATGGTTGGAGGTGATGATTTGTGATTGAGGAAGGTTAATGGTTGTTGTAATTTGGGATGGTCGTGGTGGCGATTTGTGATGTAGTGATGGCGACGATTTGGAGGCGATTGGTGGGGGTAGGGGTTTGGCAGTTCGGCGAGTGATGAGTGGTGGGGGTTTAGGGGTTTGACGAGTGGTGAGGGTGGTTGAGGGGGTGGCGGTTGAGATGGTGGTGGTGGTTTGTTGATAATGGCGTGAGTGAGGTTGGTGGTGAGTGAATCTGTGAATGTGATTTGTGTTTTTTTTTAATTTATTTCAATTAAAAAAACCTTCTAACTAATTAAAATGCGACACGTGGCAAAGTTAACCTATTTAGCAGGTTATCAATTTAGCAAAACCGGTTATGACCCATTTTGAGCAGATTTGGTATAAAGTTAGGATTAATGAAAAATTTAGCTCAGTTGGGATTATTATGAGCAGACAACCAAAAGATGGGATTATTTATTTCAATTTTTCCAATAAAGAATGATACAATAATGTATAAGAAGAATCATGTGAATACTTACGAATCAGAAAGAAGCATTTTCTTTGAGCCTGTGATTCCCAAAACACGCAAATCTATGTTGAATTTCTCTTTTAATTCAGCTGCCTGTGACATATTTCAATCATGTCCACATTCAAGAGAGATATTCCACCTAATTTCAGACCATATTCTTACAGCAACAGCTAGAGAGGGAATGATGAAAAATCAACAAAAAAAATATTGCTAAAATCACCTGATCACGAAGTTGATCAAGCAAAGTTGCCCCAATCAAACCTGGCCCAATAATTCCCACAGCAAGAGTGGTCCTTGAGAGATAGAACCTGGAATGAACAGCCCTCAAGGCTTTAATACAATCATCCCTATTGAGCACCACGGTAATGTTGTATTCGGAACAACCTTGAGCTATAGCACGGATATTAATATTTGCCTGCATTAGATTTATGTTACTCATAACTCAAGATATGAAGAAAACATCACATATTATTACAGACTTGTTATAATTTGGAAAAGTAAACATACATGCAATTATATAATTAATAAAATTGGCTGACCTTCGCAAGTGCATTAAAAAGTGTAGCACTAACTCCAGGTGTACTAGCCATTTTCTGCCCAACTGCTGCCAAAATGCTGCAGTTTGGAATGACAGCAACCTGAGAAAAGCTAAATTAGTTTCGAATATAGCTTTATGAGCTATAAGTAAACAAAATACAGCTTTCACATGCATGTTCCAAATCAAACAAAAACAGCGAATGAGGAACCTGTGAAAGACGTCCGGCATCTAAAGCTTGGCTAAATCGAGCCCGCAGAGCTTCAGCAACTGTGTCTACTTCCTTCTCAGGCACAGCAAAGCACACCGAGTGTTCACTACTTGCCTGCATTGATAATGATCATTTGAACCAAACATGTGTTACTGGGAACATCAAATTTTCAATGTCCCACAATTCCCAAAAAACTAAAAGCGACTTGATTGAGAATGACAAATTAACCCAAGATCGGAACACAAGGAAAGCATCTGAACTTCATGTTCTAAGAGGTGGTGACATAACAGTGGATCAAGTACCTGAGAGATCATGATAACATTGGCTCCTACTTCCTTCACAGCACCAAAAATGGCACTAGCAGTACCAGGAACACCAGCCATACCAGTACTGTGAGTGCAAATTAAGAAGTTAAAGTTATATGGGAACTCTAATAAGATAAATAGACATTATGTAGGCTGTGTAGACAATTTATCTTACCCCTCAACATTTACAAGAGCCAGGTTATCTATTGTTGCAAATCCTTTGACAGGAGCTTGCATATGCTCACCGTTCTCATCAGCAGAAGCACGGCATATCTTTGTACCAGGAGCCGCAAGATTGAATACATTTCTTATTACAATTGGAATGTCATACCTCATCACAGGAATGATGGTCCGAGGATGTAATACATTTGCACCAAAGTATGACTGTATGCAAATCAAATAAACATATTACGATCCTAGAATGCTTGCACTATGACAAATATGCTGGCAACAATAGCAATCAAGAATCAAAATGTATCTTTTAAAAATAAACAGATAACAAAAGAAAATAATTTAGAAGGCTGCACAATATAATTAACGACATATGGTATACTAAACAAGGTTAAAATCATTTACTTAATGTGTTATAACTTTACCATCTCCCAAGCCTCTTGATAAGACAACGTGTGAAGTATCACTGCTTCACTCACTGCAAACAAAATTCATTACTTTCATGAGAGTGCCATGACTAGGATAATTTCATGGCCCAGAGAAAAGTGAAAAAAAAAAAAATTCAAGTTCAGAGAATGCAGACCTTTTCTTGGATCAGCACTGTAAACACCGTCTACGTCTGTCCATATTGTAACTTGACGAGCTCTAAAAAGAGCGCCCATTATAGCTGCAGAGAAGTCACTACCATCCCTCTTAAGTGTAGTAGGGATGTTTTGAGGGGTGCTAGCTATAAAACCAGTTGCTATAATGATACTTGATGGATTGGCAGAAAACCATTTATCAAGTCTTCTTTCAGATTCTAAAAGATCTGGATCAACTTGATTTGAACTTGTTGGATTTACGACAAGTACATCCCTGGTATCCATCCATGTACAATCAAATCCTTGCTGCACATTACCAAATGTATACCATGAGTTTAATACAGGAACATCATTAAAAATACTATTCCAAAAGGTGAATAAGCAGTAAGATTAACCTGTTTTATGACAAGTGATAGCATATGTGCTGACCATAATTCTCCATACCCAACGACGAAATCAGTGAATGATTCAGTTGCATGACCAGCTGGGAAAAAATTGAAGAAAAGAAATAAGATATTTTAGCTAATAACAGTAGTCAGTACATGCAATACAGAGTTTGCCATGCAAACATAAATAAAAAGATAGAATTCCATTTGTTTAGACCAAGACACTGAAAATGCATAAAATAAGTCTAAATCACTTCCAAATTTGTTACAAGGGCCCTTCGATTAAACACAGCTGAACGTACCACTGTAGATCACATTTCATTTCATAAGAGACTTGAACGTGATAAGGAAGGGGAGATATCATCCTTTTCCCATTCCATACAACTGTCACATCTGAAGTTGGCATCAGCAATCCTCGGAAGGAAGATGAAAGCTAATGAAACCAGCTTTACCAGCCTTTCCTCAAATGGAATACTCAGAATCTTATATTCCACAATACAGCAAAAACAACGGGCAAGGTAATAGCCAAATTGCCAAAATCTACCTTTCAAAATAATGCTTGTGAGTTGTGATTGGTCAATCAAGTATCCACCTGGGCGACCTGGCTAACTAAACATAAGCCACTATTATGCCACAAATTCCTAAAAGGCTGAAAATATCCCTAATTTGAGAAATGAAAAGGTTTCACCCTCATATTCTCACACACACTATTGAGAGCTTTCACTCCACTGTTTGTTTTAACTCTCTTCAAACTCCATGCCAAGCCTGAAAACCTTACTTAAGCTTCAGATTGGGACCAACATAAACTAAGGTTGTGCTCTCCCATTTGCAACTGCATCGGAAGAAGTTTGCTGGTGTARTATCCTATTCTCAATTGAAACCCAATCTCCATTTCAAGAAGTTGACAGCAACTTACAACAAGAATATCCTACATACATCACTTAATGAAAATGCATGTGTAGAAAGGTAAATAGGTAATTAATTAGATCAATCACTAATTTCCATGATTTTATTACTTCATTTTATATCTTAGGTGTGTATGATAAAATATACTTTCATGATGGATAGTGTGCCTAGGGTCACCGAGGCACATAGCTTTAATTTCACTACTTGTAGTTTAAAACCCTTCTAGATAGATGACATCAAGCACGACATCTAGTGTGCCTTGGGTCACCGAGGCACATAGCTTTAATTTCACTGTTTGTAGTTTAAAACCCTTCTAGATAGATGACATCAAGCTTCACTATTTGTAGTTTAAAACTCTTCTAGATAGATGACATCAAGCACAACATCATACGTTAATTGGTGGTTGGGGATGGGAGCCCTTAAATTAAACAACAAACACAGCATCATATGTTAACTAGCGGTTGGGGTGGGAGCCCTTCAACACTTTGTTTCCGCGGGGGGGKGGGGGGGAGTTTTGGAAGAAAAAAAAGTAGACATCATTTTATTTTAAGAAGAGCTCCAACAAGTTCTTCCAAATATTGCACATTGATAATATATAGTGAGTTAACGACAAGTCATGAGGCCAAAAGTATGAAGAACAATTGATATTAGTTATCCAAGTCCCATAAGTGAAATACTTCGCACTAATCTTAAATGTAAGTATATAACCATCCTTGAATGGAAACCAATAAACAAAGTTCCATGAATAATTAAGAAGAAACCTAAAAATTGAGATAACAACAATCATACCTATGTATATTGCACGCAACATTGCTTTAAGATTACTAATATCATCATGCAATCTTGATAAGAAAGTTAGAAGCTCATTGCCCTCCAACATGTCTTTTGCCGCTTGTGTGTGTTTCTCTAAAACAGCATCCAAGGCATTGACAAATGATTCATCCCTTGCTTGGGCCCTTTTGATACAATCATACATCATGTCAGTCACCTTCGACATTGCGGATACAACCACCAACTTTCTCTCCGAATTGTCTTTCACAACAATATCTGCAACACTCTTTATTCGGTCGGAGCTTCCAACGCAAGTCCCGCCAAATTTATGAACAGACCACATGTCACCTTTAGGAAGCAAAACAGTTTCAACCGCACTCTCTAAAGATGAGACTGCAACAAGTATGAGTAATACCAATGAGAAAGTTGGAACTTGCCAAGTTACTAATAGACAATTAATTCAACACTATTCATATTACTACTATGTAACATAAACAACCTTTGACAGAAGCATGAATGAAACCAGGATGCCGCCACCGCTTTCCCCATTGAGATATTGAATTCTTTCTGAAAAAGAAATCAGAACTCAAACTCAGTATGCTTTTTTAAAAATTGAATTTCGTGAGTAAACACATAAGGCATTAGCTATCCGAGATTACAATTTGAATCTGGATAGGTCCAAATAAGATTTAAATCCAACCAAAAAAACTCTTAGTCAAAAACTCTATATAATTCAGAAATCAACAAGCTAAAGATATTTGAACAACAATAAGGTCACATTAACAAGCAAAAAAAAAAAATTAAAATCAGTTTCAGTCATTACAATCAGCTCAATTCAATCTAAAAAGGGATTAATTGAACCAAAAGCCTAAAATTTTGATCCATGAAATGATATATTAAGCTCTCGGCACCCTAGTACTCCTAATTGGTAAAGTTTGAAGCAATTTTGTCATTGTCGAACAAATGAAACCAGATTGAATCAGAAACCAAAACAAAAGTCTACTAAACCAATGTTAATTTTGATCTCCATTCTAATACTCAACAGCATTTAAAATRTGGTTAGCAAACAAAAGAACAATAAATCAGTAATTGCAGAGCAATAAAAGAGAATATACAATGTGTTTGGTAACTAGACATGAGAATATTCAAAGCTAAAACATCAGCATAAAAGCAGATTCCGTCATTAATTTAACATTCAAAAAAAACAAGCACATTTCCTCACTCATACAGTACTATCTCGTGATTCTCATCAATAAATAAACAATTAACTCTCATAAACACTCACAAATTCAAGCATGAAAACAAAACTAAAATCAATCAAAATCAAAATCAAAATCAAAATCAAAGATGAAAATATTGAAATGCGGAAAAAAAGAAAAAAGAAAAGGCGGTACCTAGGAAGAAGAAAAGGCGTGAGAGAAGAGCGAGAAGAAGAAGGAAGGAAGAATCGAGAGAGATTGGTGTCAAAGCGACGCAATGTGTTGGTGTTGGAGAAGACGACGCCATTAGAAAGTGCCATGGCTTGTTGAGCTTCTGCTTCTCGCTTTTCTTCTGACGGCTAATTTTTTGTGTCGCTTTTTTATGTGTCTTTTTTTTTTCCTTTTTCCGTCGTTGTTTTATGAGTGATAGAGTTTATAGTGGGAAGCAAATCGCAGATAGATAAAAGAACAACGTTTCGAGAGTGTTGAGAGACATGATTTTATATCATTGTTGTCGAAAGGTGGTTTAGGTTGACTTTGTAGATTACCCATCAATCGTCCGGGAAATTATTAGTTCATCTCCGTGATTTTTTAATAGGAGAAATTTGATATTTTATAATTAAAATTCGTTAAATATTTATAATGGTATACGGAGTACTTCATATGAAAGTTGATAATTCATAATTAGGTGTTGAAAAATTTAAGTAAATATTTTTAATAAATATCCGCCTTAAAAAATGCACTCCGTATGTTTGATCAATTTAAAGACGGTAATGTTAACGGTATATAAAGTCTAAATTTTAGTGTGTTAGGGTAAAATTAAGCTTAACCTAAACACTTAAGTATTCAAACTTATATTGAGTATTTGCTTAACCTAGTTTAAAATGTACTTTGAACTCATCTAGAATGGAATCATATTGAGTAGAAATAATCAACTTCAATCTAATTGGTGCTACTATAGGTGGCAAAAACAAACCTGATCCAGAAATCGCCCCGCAAAACGGGTCATGAACAAGAAGATTTAACAGGGAAWTCGTTTTTTACCGAACCCGCAAACCTGTTTTAAAATGTTGACCGACCTGTTACCATTCGRACCGATCGATTTGACCGATTTGTCTAGTATAAATACTTATATACGTGCTTAATTATGTTCAAATCACAAATATTAGTCACAGTAATAATTGTAAATATTGCAAAAGTCCACTTGTTGTAATAAAAAGGAAGCAAAATATGTGTTTCGATAAAAATTACGAGTGCGTATGGTCAAATTATGCATTTTTTAGCTTTTAATAAAGCCCTAATACTTACACTATATTTTGCAAATAATAATATTTATTAGATTCAGACAAATATATAGTTTATTGAACAATTTCTAGTTAGTTTAGWCACATTATACATTTTTCAAGTCTTAAAAACCTTAATAATTGATCTAATTTTTGCAAAACATCGAAAGAAAAAAAGGCGTTTAAAAAAACTTGACCGACCGATGAATGGGTTATGAACAAAGAAAATCGACCCGTTATCGAAAAATGATCGACCTGAAAATGACCGAAACCTGACATTGACAGGTATAGGTGCTATTGTACTATACATCATTACATGTACTTCGAAAAAATTTTTTATCTTTTTTTTATGAGAAACTTTTTTATCTTATTTATACTTATTTTCAAAAAAATAAATTCAGACAATGATACAAGTAACAAGTTCATTTAATCAAAACTAGCACTATAAGCACGCGATGCGTGCGGTCATTTTAAAAATTTATATTAAACTAATTTACAATGAGAAAATAAAACTTATGCACAGAGAGTTATTATGATTTCAAATTTTTGCTTTTTATTAAATTTATAGACAAAGAGTTTAAATCATATGGTGTGGTTTTAATCAACTACTTACTTACACTAACATACGAATAGTTATATAATAATATTATATGAGGAACTAAAGTATGTTCGAATAAGAATTTTTTAGCTATTTAATACAATATTTTTTTTCAAAATAATTTTTAANACATTATACATTTTTCAAGTCTTAAAAACCTTAATAATTGATCTAATTTTTGCAAAACATCGAAAGAAAAAAAGGCGTTTAAAAAAACTTGACCGGCCGATGAATGGGTTATGAACAAAGAAAATCGGCCCGTTATCGAAAAATGATCGACCTGAAAATGATCGAAACCTGACATTGTCCGATCGATACCGACCTGACCGACCGATTTGCCAGGTATAGGTGCTATTGTATTATACATCATTACATGTACTCCGAAAACTTTTTTATCTTTTTTTTTATGAGAAACTTTTTTATCTTATTTATACTTATTTTCAAAAAAATAAATTCAGACAATGATACAAGTAACAAGTTCATTTAATCAAAATTAAGTTTCTTTCTTTCCCAAAATAAGTTAAAATAAAATACTTCGTAATTTCAAATTAGTAAAAATAATGTGGAAAAAACCCACAACACCAACTTCAGGTACAACTTGCCAAACTTGTCATTTATGGCACAGTACATGGGTTGCSACTTGCAACACCAACTATAGGCAAAATGGATGAAATTACCCCAACAGAAATCAACAATAACTAAATTGCATTTCAGGCTTTCAGCTCTTTAATTAAGAGCCTACAGCTTCACCGCGTAGCAGTACTGGAAACAGACCCGCATCATTTACAATGGAGAAGGGGAAATAATAATGTAAACCGCTAACAGCATGAAGCACAACTCAGGAAAAAGGAGAAAAACTAACCAGAGCAAAAAATCTAGGGAAACTCTGGTCATATGTATTATATATATCAACTCTGAATCTCTGATACACTAAAACAAAAGGATGGCCTACACACAAACCTGTACTAGGGTATAAATAACATCCCACCTCTTACCCTAAATAAGCAGCTACATTTTCAGGGTCACTCATATACAAAATGCTAGCTCGATAGTAAAAAATCACCGCGAGCTATCAACAGGCCAATAGAAGCCACAAACAAGAAAACAACTGTCACAACCTTTATGATATGTACCGACACTGAACTCTTGAATGAACTGGAATTCTTAAAATCATCAGGGTTGTCAGCGCATTGCTTCTCATCAACATCCTCGGTGTTGAAAGACTGACGCTTCAGCAGACGGATTCTCCTACGAGCAGTTCCTTGCTGCACAGAATTTGCAAGGGTTGGATGAGATCTCTGATGRTGGGTTCTTATCTTGATTCCGGTTTCAACAACTTCATTGGTATTCAAATTTTTGCCTTCCTCAGTTGGAGCGATGAGATTATCAAGATCTTCTAGGCAGAAGAAATCCTCAGCAGGAGTAATAACAGAAGACGAATCCAATCCAGGAGAATCACTTTCATTGACTGCAGTTGTGGAACAGCTTCTATCAGTAACTACTGAATATGAGTCTTTTCCTTCATCCTCAAAAGTCTGTAAACGAATTCTTCTTGGAGCWTCTCCTTGATTTGAAGCATAAGATGGCAATTGTCTTCCCCTATCTTGAGACCTTATCTTAATTCCATGGTGTCCAACAAGTTGTCCATCTTCAGTCTTCACAAAGTTATCAGGATTTGGTGGATTATAAAAGGTTGTATCTACTGCGTCCGGTAAGTCRACGAACCGCATCAGATAATCATCACAGAAGATATCGGCATCATCAGCCAACGAGTGATTATGYATGAGGTCCTTGTGGTCATGCTGTACAGCAAAATAAGATTAGATACCCATAAACCACCAGAAATTGTTTTTACAACAAGCACTATGAATTTCCCATTAATATAGCTCCGAACCCACAATAATTTATGATTGGCAAGCACACTAGTAATTCTTTCCGCAATTACTAATTAATAACTACTTAAACTTAAATATTACTTCCTGAAGGGCCATGACACACACCCCATGACCCTAATATGATACTAGGATGTTTAGCTGAACTGTAATTGCACAAATTAATGTAGCTACAATGGTTTCATATACGAGTAATTGAATTTTCAGATAAGCTTAGGATTTGATGTCCAATCCAGCTTGATCATTTTCGTGTGGTTTCTTAATTTGAGCATCARCTTTATTGAATTCTCTCATCATTTATTGAAGTACTTCACAGAAAATGTTTTATTCGAAGTATCATCTTCATTTGTGTTTTTTCCTTTTAAATGTTTTTTTATATTATTATAGGGAAGCTCTACCAATACATTCCATTATCTAGTTTGCAGGCAATTATTCTGAGTATTACTAGGATTTTTACTTTCCCTGCTTTTATAGAGAAATTAATTTTGTTACATTACTTTTACATTTTTAACATATGAGTACTGATCTCTTATCTATACCAAGTTCTTGTACACAAGTATTTAGAAAAAATGTTAAAATAACAATCGTTTTATAAGTTATCTTTTCATTCATATCCCCACATAATTTACTTCTACTGGWAGTTAATGAGGTATGAAAAATTAACATAAAATAGCGGAGTACTGTCTTTTCTACGGAGTATACAATATATGATATGAGTAAATGGATTTTATTTTTTTARTACTTCTTTATTAAATTTTAAAATARCTAATCTATCATCACCTCTATACAAAATTTGAGCATTTTGTTCCGTCCCACCTGGACCCATCTCTAGCTACAGTAGTAGCAATGGAGTGGTAGCCTCCTCAAACACATTCATAATTACCAAAGAGGATCAGCAGTTGACCAGGCAGGAAAAAAGGGGTAATTTAACTGATCAATCACATATCGCATTGATGTAAGTGTGTAGCAAGGAGCTCCATTTACCTACCAACGGACCAATAATACCTTCAAATTGTCTCCACGAAAAGATATGGTCCGACAAGGTTCCATTCACACTATAACCCCACAAGTTCAATAATTGAACTTGGAAAAAAGCACATCATAAACATTATGGAATCTCAAAATTAGAGTTACCACTAAACTGACTATATTCTTAATGTTGTGTRGCACAAAAATATTTAGTTATTTATTTTTTTATTTCCCAATTCACTGATCTTTTTCCTCAGTACTTCATAATAGATTTCTTTCTCCTTGTTAACCTTCTTCAAATACAAGATACAACTAGACTATTATATAGGACATTCTACACAACTATTAGCTTAGTTTTTTTGTTTCATTATTATTTTATCGTTATGCAAGCTAGTGGTGTGACCTCATAACCAACCATACTCTTAAGGTGGTTTGCTTCTACAAAGTAACTATTTTTAGAAAAAACAATCAAAAGCAATGGTTTTCTACCTGCTGCTGCACAACTTCAACATCAGATCCACTACATGATCCAGTCTCCTTGATAGATGAATTCTTCCACATGTCACTGTCAACAAGCCTAACCCCCTGATGGCCAGCTTCCTTGCGCAAAGACACATCTGGATTAATAACAGAGTCAAGGAAGTCAGAAATGGGATCCCTATTTCCGTTGATGTCCTGCAAGTGGAATCCATTATGACCATCACCAATATCAGTCGGAAAAATGTCTTGCATGCCAACCGGTTCTGGGTTTGCCATTGACTGCCATTTGAAGTACTGCTCCGGAGGATCATAAAAGTATTCGTTGAAATGTGAATCAACCTGTCAAGCAACACACAAGACCACAAGTTAACCCATAGTCAATGATGGCAAGTAGAATAGAATGAGACAAGTCGGGATTCAATAGGTTTTCTCACCTCATGCGTCATTTCTTCATTCACCTGAGGACGATCAGAATATATAGTCTCTGATGTAATACTGTCAGAAGTTTTGACAACACGATGCTCTGATCCAACTTGTTGTTCTACACTCTGCTCAACAGACACAGGAGAATCCTGCACAACAGCAGGCTCAGAACGAATGTCTTCCTGTGAAATATTAGTTGGATTGGGAGAGAGGACGTTGGCTTCAAGTTCATCAGAATGAGAAATCTCGTCATTATCATCTTGCTTAATATCATCAGCTTTCTTAAATAAGCGACATAGAACAAAAGCACCCTGCGAAGAAAGAATTATTAGAGAAATTAAATAGCATAAACTTGCAAAGATAAACATCGGGACTGAATTTTAATATATAGAGGTTTTTTTCATCAAGAAGATCAGAAGAGCTAAAGACCAACCATCAGCATCAATGGGAACCGAAAAAATACACTCAGTTGCACATGAACAAAGCAACCAGTCAATCAACCAATCAGCCTTAGTTCCATAGTATTTAAATATGATAGATGCCCTTTATTTCTTCTTTCATAATGTTACAACCTCAGTTGCAGTCATAATAAGTAAAGCAAAAGTTATATACTATTTGTCATTCTAAATTTCCAACATGATATCGTAACGAGATCTCAGAGTTCCATGGGGTTCTCCAAAGCAAGACTGTCACAGATATATGAGACAATGAAAAGTTTTAAGATAAAACACATGCTTGATACAAATGAACCAAGACATTGCCCTCCAACATAGTATACATGTCACCAAAGCACAAATTAGCATAACTCACACATAACTTGAACTGATTTGAGCAATGGCAAATGCAAATTCAACTCCATCGAACTAAATACAAGATGGAGAAAATTATATAGCAAAGAGAGATATATAGATATACCTGGCCTGGTGAGAGCCATCAGCTCATCGAGGGTAGCGATACTCATGGATACCCAGCTGTACGCTGCCCTTAGGTCGACCTGTATAAATCGAAGTTTTTCACACCATTATCCAATTCCCTCGATTGATTGTTATCTTTACAGTGGCTTTCAGTGCGCTTCCCGTAGTCGGTTGACTATGGCATTGGATATTCCGATCACGGGGACAAGAGACATTATGATCAATTTGTTTTAAAGCGCAATCTTGACCAAATACTAGCAGTGCAGCAGCAAGTACTCTTAAATCGAAACAGATAAATGGAGCTGAATATAAACATACAGTCCATGCCATTATCAGGCTTCAGCCCACATAACAATGGTAATTAGGAGAACATATATTGGACTCGATTTTATATCCAATTAATAACGTTTTCAGCATTTGCAGTGATTTTGAGACAGAGTAAGCACCAGAAACTTATATTTCCACAGGATGTAGATGGCAGAAGATATGATCAAAGCACCATTCACTATTCTAGGTTAAATAAACAAAAGGAAAACATTTCATCAAACAAGACCTAGTCAACCAAAAGCTCAACCCAATATACAAAACCCTAATTCCCCATTTCACAAATTACCCCCAATTCATAAAAAATCAACCAAACGAAACCCCAAATTAAAGATAGATTATGATCACCCTGAACAACACCACAAAAGAACAAATTAACATCAATCATCAATCCAAAAACAATGATCCCGAGTAATTCAAACCATCATTTCTATACCCAACAAAAAACACAAAAATCATCAAAAAAAAGGAGAAAAAACATACAAATTGCAGAAGAAAAAAAAAATCATGAAGGAAACATACCAGGTAGATCCCAGGGTTCAACCCTGCAAATATCAACTTCTTTAATGCAAGCAACATCATCATCCTTTCCATTGATCTTCAACCTAAGATAATGATCAATCAACTCCACATCAGTGGGCTTAAACCTAAACCCAAGTGGTAAGGTTTCAAAAGGCATCGCTAAAGCTCCCATATTTCTTCAATTTTCCTACAAAAGATTCAAACTTTATCCAATATATCAGCTGCTATTGACCATACAACATCGGAATGGAGCATTAAAGTATGAATTTTTCTGGGTTTTTGTTGTTTTTCTGTTTTTTGGGGGTTTTTTTGGGGGTTTTGTTTTTAATTGTTTTTTTTTTTTACTTGATTCAGTAAAGCAAAAAAAATTCTGGGAATCAAAGAGATTTTTTAGCAGAAGATGATGAGTGAGTAAATAGATTGTTTGTAAGAATGAGAAAATGTGAGAGAGAGAAAGATTGGAGTTTGCTTACACAAGTGAATAAAGAGAAAGGATGAGAGAGAAAGTGCAGGTCAATTTATCAACAACGTTTTCTCTCTCCTCGCTCGTATATCCCGCGTAACAAAATCACACTCAGCCGCGTTAATTTACTGT
>SNQN01000236.1:74000-97412 GCA_008642245.1 Bassia scoparia | reverse complement strand
CTGGCACCATGCTGACAAAAAATGCAGTCCAGTGTGTGGGATAATCGACAGCAACCTGAGAAAAGCTAGACTCAATTAGTTTCGAATTAATTAGCTTTATGGCTATTTAATCTAGACATACAATAACAAGCTAATTTTCACAATGAATTTTCCAAATCCAAACAAAACACAGCGCGTCCTTATGTGTGAGTTATAACTGTGTGAATGACAGTTCCCGGATTAACTAAAAAGGCTTGGTCTTAAATCGAAGTCCCGACAGAGCTTCAGCAACTGGAATTCTTTACTTCCTTCTCCAGGCATCCGCAATATCACACCGAGTTGTGTTCTACTACATTGCCAGGCAAATTTGATCAAATGATTCACTCTTAACCAACTATTGTTACTGGTAACATCAAGTTTTTGTTCAATTTTCCCACATTACCACAAAAATCTAAAACTGCTCTGATTTAGAAGGGAAATGACAAATTTACCCAAGAATCGAGAAATCACAAGGATAAGCATACATGACACTCTAATACTCCATCTAAGAGTTGGTATAATATAATCTCTCATTTTGGATCATAGTTTATCCTTGACAGTATCATGAAATCACAATTTGGCTACCTACTTCCTTCACAAAATGACCAACACAAAAATCAACTAGCAAGATACACCTTGGCCACAACCACGACATGACCATGACCTATGTGAGTGAGCGACAAGATTAATAAAGTTAAAATGTT
Organism: Bassia scoparia; assembly: GCA_008642245.1. Classification (NCBI taxonomy): domain Eukaryota; kingdom Viridiplantae; phylum Streptophyta; class Magnoliopsida; order Caryophyllales; family Amaranthaceae; genus Bassia; species Bassia scoparia. The sequence continues at coordinate 96,690 of SNQN01000236.1, read as the reverse complement.
TTATATGGGATACTCAATAATAATAACATATGAATTGTGTTTATTGGCTCGTCCTGATGACCATTGAAGTATTTCTTCATCCCCTCATTACCTGTTTCCAAGAGCCAGGAAGTCCTTATCCTTTGTTGTCAGCATCCTCAATCCCTTTGACAGGAGCTTGCAGTATGCTGCACTGGTTATCTACCAGCTCTGAGACTCTAGTCAACGAGATCCCAGTGGCATATCTTTGTTGTGTCCATACAACAGGACGAAATATGAGAATTGAATACGATTCTTATTACCGTTGTGAAAGTTGAATGCTTATCAATATTCTACTCAAGTCACAGGAATAATAGTGGCTGCCCTTTAGAGTATGTTAATACTCTACTTGCACCAAACAGCAAGACTGTAACCAGACGCCAAATTTTCAACCATAAGAGCTTCCTATGTAAGCAAGCTATCCTTTGGAATAGAATCTAGTCGCACTGACAACAATATATGTGATCTTGGGCAAGCAGATAGCAATTCTTAAGAACTCAACCAGGTGATCTTTCATAAAAATAAAACATCTTAACACACTAAAAATATAATAAAGTATATTCTTCTGCAAGAGTGTCCTGCTACTCCAAATATTAATTAATGACATATGTGGAATATGCCAGTATACTAAACTCGACCCGTTAAATCATTACTAATGTGTTAATAAACCATCATAATTATCCCATCTCCCCAAGCCTCTTGATACAGACAAGTGTGATGTGTCCACTGAAGCTCCTCAACACTGCATACCCACAAACGTTCAATTAACTTCAGTGATGAGAGTGTCCAATGACTAGGGTAGTAAATGCATGGCCACGTAGCAAAGTGACAAATAATAACAGAAGTTCAGTTCAGGAGAATGCAGTTCTTTTCTTGGTATTCTGAGCACTTAACACCGTCTACTCTGTCATATTGGTAACTTACGAGCTCCTAAAATGAAATCCGCCCATTTCTATATAGCTGCATGAGAAGTCACTACCATCCCCTTAAAGGGTATGATAGGGTGTTTCTGAGGGTGCTAGCTATTAAACCAGCTATAATTGATACTTGTAGGATTGGCAGAAACCATTTATCAAGTCTCTTTCAGATTCTTAAAAAGTCTGGATCATACTTGATTGAACGTTTGGATTTACGACAAGTTACATCCTGGTATCCATCCTTGTACAATCAAATCTTTGCTGCCATTACCAAATGTATCCTGAGTTTAATACAGGATCATTAAAATCTCTTCCAAGGGAAAGCCGTAGATTAACCTGTTTGCAAGTATGATATGTGCTGACCATATTCTCCTACCACGACGGAATCCGTGATGTTCAGTGCATGGCACTGGGAAAATTGAAGAAAGAAATAGATTTTTAGCTAATACCAGTTGTCCGTACTGCATACGAGTTGCCATTGCAACATAATACAAAGATAGGATTCATTTGTTTGCCAGACACTGAAAATGCATAAAAAGTCTACAATCACTTCCAATTTGTTCAAGGGCCCTTCGAATTTAACACAGACTGACGTACCACTGTAGTCACATTTCATTTCATAAGAGACTGAACGTGATAAGGGAGGGAGTATCATCCTTCTTTCCATTCCATACAACTGTCCATCTGAGTTGGCATCAGCATCCTCGGAGAGAAGATGACAGCTAATTAACGCTCTACCAGCCTTCCAAGTGATATCGATCTTATATTCCACAATACGCAAAACAACGGGGAACGGTAATAGCCACATTGCCAATCTACTTTTCAAAATACTGGCTTGTATTGTGATTGGTCATCAAGTTCCACCTGGGCATGCGTAACTAACATAGCCACTATTATGCCACAATTCCTAAAGGCTGAGAATCCCTAATTTGAGAAATGAAAAGATTCCCCCTTATTTCTTACCACACTATGAGGTTTCACTCACTGTTTGTTTTAACTCTTTCAAACTCAATGCAAGCCTGAAAAACCTTACTTAAGTTAGATTGGGTACACAATACTAGGTTGTGCCTCTCCTTTGCAAACTGACATCGGAGAAGTTTGCTGTGTAGATCACTATTCTCAATTGAACCCAACTTCCATTTCAAGAAGTTGACCAGCATCTACACAAGATATGCTACATAGTCATTACTTATGAAATGCATGTGTAGAAGGTTAGGTTAATTATAAATCAATCACTAATTTCCATTGATTTATACTTCTTCTTATCTTGTGTGTATGATAAATTATATTTCATGATGGATAGTGTGCCCTAGGTTCACCGAGGATAGCTTAATTCACTACATTGTAGTTTCAAAAACCTTTGATAGATGACATTCAGCACGACATACTAGTGTGCCTGGTCACCGAGGACATGCCTTAATTTCATGTTGTGTTTAAAACCCTTTAGATAGCTGCCATTCAGCTCACTATTTGTAGTTTAACATTACTTAGATAGATGGACTTCAGAGCAAAATCTACGTTAATTGTGGTGTTGGAGGGCCTTAAAATAACAAAACAGGCATTTATATGTTAACTAGCGGTTGGGGTGGGCGCCTTAACACTTTGGTTTCCGCGGGAGTGGGGGGATTTTGGAAGAAAAAAAGTGACATATTCTATTTTAAGAGGCCATAAGTTCTATCGCAATATTGCACTTGATATTATGTGAGTACGGCACAAGTATGAGCGCCAAAAGTATTGAGAACAATTGTATATTAGTTTTCAGTACCCAATAGTGAAATACTTCGCACTTTTAAAATGTAAGTATAACATCCTGATATGGAAACTATAAACAAGTTCCATGAATATAAAGAAACCAAAATTGAATAGCAACAATCATACTCCATGCATATTGCACGAACATTGCTTTAAGTTACTATATATCATGCAATTTGATAGAAAGTTTGAAGCCATTTCCTCAACATTCTTTGCCGCTGTGTGTGTTTCTCTAAAGACAAATCCAGCATTGAAAATTATTTCCCTTGTTGCCTTTTCGATACATCGTGATTCATGTCCAGTCACCTTAGACATTGCGGATACAACCACCAACTTTCTCTCCGAATTGTCTTTCACAACATATCTGCAACCACTCTTTATCGGTCGAGCTGTCCAGCAAGTCCGCCAAATTTTATAACAGCACATGTCACTTTAGGAGCAAAAGTTTCACCGCGATCTCTCTAAAGTGGAGTGCACAGTATGGAGTAATACCAATGAGGAAAGTTGAATTGCCAAGTTACTAATAGAAATTTAATTCAACACATTCTATTCTACTATGTACATAAACAAACTTTGACGAAGCATTGAATGAACCAGGATGCCGCCACCCGCTTTCCCCATTGAGGTATGCTATTCTTTTCTTGAAAAGAATGCAACTCAAACTCCAGTTGCTTTTTTAAAAATTGTTTCGTGAGTAACATAAGGCATTAGCTATCCGAGGATTACAATTTGAATCTGGATAGTCCAATTAATTTAATCAACAAACAATTCTTAGTCAAAACTCTATATAATTCAACGAATCAACAAGTAAGTTATTTGAACAACAAAGATCACATTACAGCAAAAAAAATATCAAATCCCCAGTTTCGTCATTACATCAGCTTCAATTCATCTAAAAGGGATTATTGAACACCAAAGCTAAATTTATCATTGAAATGATATATTAGTCTCTCGGCATCTAGTACTCCTAATTGGTACGTTTTGAGCAATTTTGTCATTGATCGAGAAACATATGAAACCAGATTGAATCAGAAACAAATACAAAAAAGTCTACTAAGCACCAATGTTAATTTGAATCTCCTATTTCTAATATCACCTGCATTTTAATAATGTGGTTAGCAAACAAAAGAAACATGAGATATCAGGTAGATTGCAGAGCAATTAATAGAGAAGTTGTACTAGATGTGTTTGGGTTTTTTAACTATTGACATGATCAATTGTGATAGCTAAAAATCTATTCAGCATAGATAGCAGAGTCGCAGGTCGTCTTAATTGTAACATTTCAGAAAAATACCTAAAGCAGTGACTTTCCTCCTCCATTACAGTTACTTACTGTCTCAGTGATATTCTCGTTATTCAGATTAAACTTAACTAATAATCTTCTCATAGAACGCGCCTCACAAATTCAAAGTCATGAAATACAAAAGCTTAAAATCTAATCAAAATCAAAAATGCAAGAATCAAAGATGCCCCATAAAATATGTGGAAATGCAGGGAAAAAATAAGTATAGAATAGAAGTGAAGATAAAGAGGCGACCCCATTGTATTCTTGTCTGCCTAGTGTCTATCAGTTTACTGAGGTATTTGTTCCATGCTGTTGTTTGTACGATAATCTAGTGAAGTGTAGAGAAAGCGTTTGTTTCTGAGAAGGTAGTTGAAGTGACGACCGTAATATAGAGACCGAAAGGAGAATCTATGAGATCGACCTTTTGGTTTCGTTCCAAAAGCGACGCAATGTGTTAGGTGTTGGAGAAGACGATGCCATTAGAAAAAGTGCCATGGCTTGTCCTTTCTGCTATACCTTCTGCTTTTCTTATCCTGACGTCCTTCTTAATTATGTTTCAGTGTGACCACACTAGTCGCCATCTTCGATTTTTTTAATTGTTGTCGTGTTTTCCTATTGTTCCTTTCTTCCGATTCTCGATTTTTGATGATTGTGTCCAGGAGTTGTACTCTATATTTCTTTATATCGTCAAACTCTCTCACACATCCTAGAATATGTGAAATTTTGGCATTTAATTTTCCTTTCTCTCTCTACGATTCTAAAAAGAATAAGAGCGTTTCCTGAGAGAGTTAGTTGGCAAGACATAATGTTCCTATCTTGACTTATATTCCATCTGTCCGCGAAATAGAAATGTGTGGTCTTTAAGGTCTGCACTTTTGGTATTGTCTGCTCCATCCTCAGCTTTGTAGTCTCTTCTACCGTGTGCTAATCGTTGTATAGCTATTATCTCCAATCCAGAGATGCGTCTCGTGCGTGGTGGATATATTATTTTAAGCTATATCACTCCGATAATTTTCTTCTCTTTTGTAAGATAAGGCTGAGCTATTTGCTATAAAATTTTAAATCCGGTTAAATTATTTTACCTGAATTTGGTTTGCCGCCTCCTCAATATATTCCTCTTTCCTATATGCATATATTCTGATTATATTTCTCATGAATTTTCCGATGTTTGTTTGTTGTAGAAAATATTTTATATTTTACGTATAATAAAGTGAATTTAATTTTATATTCGAATTTAATTCGCTCTGTTAGAAAAACATACAATATTCGGTGATGTGTGATTGCTTTTCTCAATTTTTAAATCAGGGTTTAATGCGCTTTATAAATTACAGGATATTTGAAAGTGACTCAATGATCTTTTGCTCATGTGTGTCTTTTATGTAGCGTACATATTAAGCCAATTTTAAGAACCTATATCTGGTTTACATGGTGATACACAATGTGCTTTTAAAGTATATATTTGAAGTTTTTGTGTCGATGCTTTAAACACTGAAGTTTTTTAAGAATTACTTTTTGAACTTCAATCTTATGTATCGAGTATTACTCACATTAGTTAGGTTTAGAATTAATTCTATAACTTCAATGCTTAATTGTGCTTACTTATTGTGGTCAAAACACGTATACTACTTGATGCCGAGATAAATCGTTACACATAAGAAGATGAACCCCCCGCAGAGAAATGATAGTGTGTAGCAAATAGTCTTAATTTGGTATTTTCGTGTAAAAAATGATGCAAAAATATTAATGACATAAAGCACAATAAATATTTTCAACAGATATTGTCCTCCACACTTACCTTAAAAAAGCCTAAGAAACCGAGTGGAACTCTCATGAAAAAGAATTTGTGACCATCAGGGTAATGCAGAATTCCGTTCTACTTTGCAACACGTTCTATTATTACCTGTGATGCACACCCGTTTCTGTCGAGAAGCGCTTAAGTATTAAAACAGGGGTTTGTTTTTCCTTCTACCTTTTTTGGTTGTTACTCGATTCGGTATTAAGTTATAAGAGATAGCGTCTAGATAATCAATTATTAAAAACTGTTGATTTCTCCTGATTGCCTTTGTGATTCTAATTGAGAAATCACATACTATTAACTAAATTATACGATTAAAATCGGTTTCTAATTATATTTCGAAATACACCTAAGCAATAACACCAGCTTATTTTTTGATATACAACCCTTGTTTCTAGTAATAATTGTATAAATATTGCAAATAGGACAATTAGCTAATCGTCAGAATTTTACATAAATAGACTGTTTCTCAAAATATGGTGTTTCCGATAAACAATTTACGAGTGTGCCGTATTAAATGGAGGATCAGCAATACCGAAATCACTGGCATTTTTTTACCTTTTAGATAAATAGCGATAACTGGCTCTTTTCTTAAGTTAGAGTCTTATCTTTTTTATACTTAAAATAAATAATATTAGTCATAAAACATACAAGCTTATAACTCAATTTATTTCTTCGAGATCAGAACGAAATAAAATATATATAGTTTAATATTGGTAACACCCAACTAATTTCTTTACTCATAGTTGTTTATATACACAATCAAATATTTTCAAATAATCAATTTAATTTTTCACAGTGTCTTAAATAAACTCTCTATAATTCATTTTTATCGAATTATAAATTAATTTTATCTACATATTTTCTTGCGAGCAAAAACATCGAAAGGAAAAAAAGGCGTTTTTAAAAAGATAACACAATTTTGCTAAAAAACTTAAATACCATAAACAGTTACAAATTACAACTACCATGGATTCCCATTTATGAATGAAGCTTTTACACCAAAAAACAATGTAACAAGGCGGAAATTCTAATTCACCTGATGCTAGTAATAATTCCAAAACAAGATTCGACCTTCTCCTCGAAATCACATACCCTCCGCAACATTTGTAAAAAACTGATCATTGACAGAGTTATAATGCATGCACTTATTTCTGCTTTAATAATTAATGTCCTTACTATACATTTAGTATCTATCATACTGACTTCGAAAAAATTTATCTTGATCTTTTTTTTATCTCACATTTATTACCTAACTCTCTCAAATCAACATCATTCTATCAACAAAACAATAACTTCACACAAATAAATACAGAAATAACAAAAATAAACAATTCATTTAATCAAACCCTATGGAATAACAATGCACGACGTGAAATAAAATCGTCTTATTAAAATTGAGGCAGTTCAAGTTCTTATTTTTTTAAGAAAATAAAAAAGTTAATATTAATATTGATAAAATGCATCTATTGAACAGTACAAACTAAGCTTGTTCGTGCAATATAATTAGATTTTTGCTGACAACAGTCATCTAATATAATAAACGAACAAATAAACAGAACTTGCATGCCATCAAATGAGCATATAACCCATCTATGATTTGTTCGAATTTATTTTTTTACTCTAAAAATTTAATCAGACAAACGTTCAGGAAGACTTCGATTAAAATGGCCACTTGAATCTCATGCGAGTGCGTTATAAATAAAAAAAATCAGACTTGACTTTCTCTCTTCTCTCTAACACAACGAATAGTTAGAACGAAAGATATATAGTAATATTATCTGCAGGAAACTAATCTTATGTATTACGAGCACAGAAAAAGATACCCATTTTTTTCTAGAGCATTTTAATACAATTCAATCTTAGATGTCATAGAATTTTAATTTTTATGTAATTATCAGTATGAGTATTCATTTACACAGAATATTATGTAAATAAGTGGAGGTCGAAAGACATTGTCATAGATTTTAAATCACGTATCTATAACTTACAGTAAAATTACTCTACTAATCTTGCCATCTTTTTTCGTTACCTGAACAAACGCATACTAATTAATTATCTCTCTATTTTAATTAGAACTTCATATTTCATCGCGAGAAAGACAAATTAAGTTCAAAATCTATACCACTCTAAAGTAATTTACACTAATCAATTATATAATAAGCCCTTAATAATATAATTCTATTAAACACTGTATAAAAATATAATATACTATAATCTACAAATAATTTAAGAGCATTTTCTTTCATTATTTTTATACATATAAAATAAGACCCAAAGACATGTATTCTGTAGCAGCTTAGAACGAACATAAGGTAATTCATCTTTTAAGGGACCCCATCTTCCTCCCCCCTTCCCCTTAACACATCTATAATAATACTCCAAATATTAAATATATTTAAGTTTTTGTGCGTAACGTCAAGTATTCAAAACACCCCAAAAATAATGATAAGTATAAAATTGAGAAAAAAGTGCGCATATAATAATTTAAATTAGTTTTAAAATATACCTGACATTAAATGTTTGCGAAACATGCTCTCTTCCAACTCTATATCTCTCTTGCCTCACATACGAGAGCATTGGTACAATATATATGGCACAGTACAATGGCGTCTGCCATTCTGCCAAACCAATTAGACATGAGCGTGAGAGCAAAAATGTGCATTGAGTATGGTTTACAACGCGCGAGAGAGCGAGAGAGTGCGAGAGAGAGTGCGAGTGATACTAAACTATGAGCGTCATTTCACGTGACAAAGTAAATTGTTCAAAGCGCCATATAAATAAAAATTGGCTCCTACAAGCTTCACGCGGAAAACAGTAATCAAAAACAATGGAACAACACCCGACAAATCCCATAATCATCTACATGAGAGAGAGGGAAACACAACAATCCAATAAATGAATACGATAATAACCCACTAGCATGCATTACCAAACTCTCGCATACAAGGAACACAATTCAAAAAGGAGAGACAAAACTAACAGAGCAGCGACATGCTATAAGGAACAAGAACTACGGTACATCAGACTTCCTGTTCATGTTAGTATGTATCCGAACTCTAATCTCTTGATACGTATCCAAACAGCAAAAGGATGGACGACACAAATAATCTCTCTATACTCAAACCCGGCTTTGACTGATATCGACTGACGAAGTAACTTAGGGATGCAACCAAGTACATCCCACCCTGGTGATATACGCGCCTATATGTAAGCTCAGCATCGACACTACGTTTCGAGGAGCATGTAGCGGAACTAGACGAGAATATACAATGCAGTGAGCAGTAGCAGAGATGAGTGGTGAGTGTGCTAAAAAAGTGCACTCGGTGCTCGTACGCTATCAGTAGCGAGGCCGAGTTACGAAGCCACAAACAAGAAAACAGGATGTCAGGCAAACCTTGTATGATAGTGTACCACCACTGAGACTCTGTGAGAAACGGGAATTCTTAAAATCATCAGGCTGTTGGTTCAGCGCATTGGCTTCTCGATCATCAAACATCCTCGGGCATTGAAAGTATCAGCAGACGATGATCTCCTACGAGCAGTTCCTTGCTGCACAGAATTTGCAAAGGGATTGGATGAACTGATGATGTGGTTTTCTTATCTTGATTCCGGTTTCAACAACTTCGATTGTATTCAAATTTTTGGCCTTCCTCTCTATCAAAGATCTTCTAGGCATGAAAAATCGTCTCAGCTAAGGTAGTAATAACCAGAAGACGAAATCCAATCCAGAGAATCTTATTGACGCAGTTGTGAACACCATTATCAGTACTACTGAATATGAGTCTTTCCTTCACCTCATAAAGTCTGCTAAACGAATTCTTCTTGGGACATCTCCTTGATTTGCAGTAAGATGGCAATTGTCTTCCCCTATCTTGAGGACCTTTATCTTTAATTCCTATGGCTGTCAACAGAGTGTCCATCCATACTCTTTATCAGGATTTGGTGGATTTAAACATGGTTGTATATGCGTGAGCGTGTGGCGCGGATGGTAAGGTCACGTAGCCCGCATCAGAAATTCCATCACCAAAAGAATCATCGGCTATCATCAGCCAACGATAGAATATTTGCATGAGTCCTTGGTCAGGCATGTTACAGCATATAAAGATAAATACCCATTAAACACCCAGAACATGTTCTTTACAACAACACTTATGAATTTTCCCATTTAAATATAGCTCCAAACCACCAATAATTTATATTGGCAAGCACACTATAACTTCTTTCCGCAATTATATTATAAACTTACTATAAACTTAAAATATACTTCCGAAGGGGCCAGTACACACACCCATGTCCTCCTATATTGTATTACTAGTGATTTAGTGATACTTAATTGCACAAATTATTTAGTGTCTGACAATGGTTTGCAGAGCATCGAGTGAGAGTTGATTTCAGATAACTTAGGATTTTGATGTCCATCCAGCTTCATCATTTTCGTGTGGTTTCTATATATTGAGCAATCACTTTTAATTATATTGCTCCTCATTCATTTATTGATTTCACATAAAATTTGCGTGTGTTTATGTCAGTATCATGTTATCATTCTTCATTTGTGTTTTTTCCTTTTAAATTTATTTACTTAAGAAAAGGGCTGGGCATTTTTTTTCTTAACCCCAAAATTCCATTATCTAGTGTATGATGGTCAATTATTCCTGAGTATTACCCTAGAGATTTTTACTTTCCCCTTGACTGTTTATAGAGAATAATTAATTTTCGTTACATTAACTTTTAACCATTTTTAATAACAAATGACAGACTGATCTCTTATATCTATACCAAGTCTTGTACACAATATCCTTAAAAAATGTTAAACATAACAAATCGTTTATTATATGTATTCTTTTTCTATTCATTCCCCACATAATTTACTCTACTGGTAAAGTTAATGAGTATATCTTCCGGAAAGACATTATACCTGTCTAGTCAAGTACTGTTCTTTTCTACGGAATATATTAATATATGATATGAGTAAGATGGATTCTTTCTTTCATAAGTATACTTCTTTTATAATATTTACAAATAGCTATCTATCATCACGCTCTAGTGTGAGCGAGCGAGAATTTGAGCTATTTTTTCCGTGGCTCCCCACCTGGACCCATTCTCTAGTACGATAGTAGCATATGGAGTCTGTACTCCCCTCAAGCGCACTTCATTAATTACCAAAGAAGGATCAGACAGTTGACCAGCACCGAAAAAAAGGGTAATATTAACTTGATCAATTCAACATATCGCTGATAAGTGTGTAACAAGAGCTCCATTTACCTTACCAAACGGACCTATTAATACCTTCAAATTGTCTCCACCCGGATAAAGAATATGGTCCGACAAGTTCCTTTCACCTATAACCCCACAAGTGTTCAAATAATTGATACTTGGAAAAAGTCACATTCATAAACATAGGAATCTCAACAATTAGAGTTACCATCTAAACTGACTATATTCTCTGTGTGTAGCCACCCAAAAATATGTTAGTTATTTATTTTTTTATTTCCCAATCACTTGATCTTTTTCCTCAATAGTCACTTCATAATAGATTGTGCGTGTCGTGCGCTTGTTACCCTTCTTATCAAATACAATAATACAACTAGACTATTATATAGGAACATCTACACAACTATTAGCTTAGTTTTTTTGTTCCATTAGTTATTTTTAGTCGACTTTCTAGCTTTGTGAATGACCTCATAAGCCAACCATACCTTTAAGGGTTGCTTCACTAATATGTAACTTATTTTTTAGAAAAATCAATACAAAAGCAATGGTTTCTACCTTGCTGCCTGCCACAACTTCAACTATCAGATTCCACTATCTGATCCAGTCTCCTTGATATAGATGAATTCTTCACATTCACTTTCACAAAGCTTAACCCCCCTGAATGGCCAGCTTCCCTGCGCATCTAGACAGCATCTGGATTAATAAAAACAGAGTCAAGGAAGTCAGATAATGAATCCGCCTATTCCGTTGATGTCCCTGCAATAGGAAAATCCATTAATGACCGAATCACCATCTCTCTCTATCTATACCCGGCTTCTGGGCTTTTCCATTTGACTGCCATATTGAGTAGTACTTGCTCCGGAGGAATAATATTATCGTTGAAATGTGAAGTCCAACCTGTCATAAGCAACAACAAGACCACAATGTGTTACTCATCATAGCCACATGATGGCAAGTAGAATAGATTGAGACAACCAAGTCGGGTTACATGGTTTCTCACCATCATCTTCATTTTCTTCATCAGCCTGAGGCACGATCAGAATATATAGCTCTGATGATATACTGTCAGATTGAACAACACGATGCTACTGATCACAAACTTTGTGTGTGTGCGACGTGTGTGCTCAAAGACCAAGAGAATCTGCACACCAGACAGGCTCAGATACGACTTGTCTTTCCTGTTAAATATTGGATTGAGAGAGGGACGTTGGCTTCAAAGAATTACATCAGAATGAAAATCCGTCTATAATATCTTTGCTTAATATCATCAGCGTTTCTTAAATAAGCGACATCAGAACAAAAGCACCTCTTGCGAAGAAAGAAAAATTATTAGAGAATTACAATATGAATGCATACAACTTCCGCCAATGAATAAAACTCTGGGATAACTGAAATTTCAATATTATAATAGGGATTTTTTTATCAGAAGATCAGAATGAGCTTCTCTCTATCGACAATTTCAATGGGAAACCGGGAAAAATACACTCAGTTTGCACAAGAAACATCAAAGCAACCATCAATCAACTCAATCCAAAGCCTCCATGTGTAATTTTAAATATATTTGTGTGTGTGAGACGGGATGCACCTGCTTATTTTTCTTCATAATGTTACAAACCTCAGTTGCAGTGCATAAATAATAAAAGCAACAAAGTGTATAGTACTATTTGTCATTCGTAAATTCCAACATGATATCGTAACGAGGAATCTAAAAGTTCCATGGGTCTCCAAAGCAAGGACTGGTCCCACAGATATATGGCCCACAATGATAAATTTTAAGATACAAATACACAATGGGCTTGATACTACAAATGAAACAACAGACATTGCTCTCCAATAGTATCATGTCCACACAATGCACATAATTACATAAACTTCACAATAACTGCGCGCTGATTTGATGCAACTGGCAACATACAATTCAACTCCATCTGAACTAAATAAACACAGATGAAGAGAAAATGTATATAGGCAAAAAAGGAGATATATAGATATACTGTCCTGTCTCAAGCCTCATCGAAGTTAGTAGCCCATAACTCAATGGTATAACCCAGCTGGTACGGCTCCCCTAGGGCTCGACCTGTAATAAAATAACGTCTTCTTGACTTTACCAATTATCCACCAATTTCCATCCGACGTTTTGAGTCCTATCTTACCAGTGGCTTTCCAGTAGCCAGCTTTCATGTAGCGTGCGGTTTGGCCTATGGCCATTGGATACTTCCGATCACGGGACAAAAGAAGAAACCATTCTGATCATTATTGCGTCTTTCATAGCCGACAAATCTGCACCACACCATGCAACTGCAAGTGCAAGGGTCAGCAAAGTACTTCTAAAACACACAGCATAAATGAAAGCTGAAACATAAACATACATATGGTCCAGCTGACAATTATTGACATGGCATATCCCACCATCAACAATCGTGGTAATGGAGACCCATAATCATGGAATCGACCTCTATCATCCCAATTTAATAACGATTTTCCACAATACTGCATGATTTTGAGACCAGAAAGTGAAGGTAACAGAAAGACCACAAGAACTTATTTCACACAGATAATGATGGGAAGAAAATATATGATCAAAAGCAAATCACTATTCTAGTTAAAATAACAAAGGAAAAACATTTATTCAAACAAGACCCTAGTCAACCAAATCTCCAATTAACAAAACCCTAATTCCATTATCACAATTACCCCCCAATTCATAAAAAATCTCATAACCAAACGAACCCCAATTAAAAGGTAGATATATCACCCTGAACAACACCACAAAAGAAACAATTAACCAATCATCAATCCAAAACACATGATCCCGAAGATCAGTATTCAAACCATCATTCTGTACGCCCATCAAAAACTCACCAACAAATCATCATATAAAAAGCGGGAAACATCACAAAAAGTTGCAGTCAAGAAAAAACAATCATGAAGGGAAACATTACCAATGTAGGATCCAGGGTTCAACCCTGCAAATATCAACTTCTTTAATGCAAGCCAACATTATCTTTCTTGATCTTCAATCTAAATTAATTGATCAATCAACTCCAGCATCAGTGGGCTTAAACCTTAAACCTCAAGTGGTAAGTCAAACTACACACAGTACGGCACGCAACCTCTTAAGTACGAGTCGCATACAGCCTCCTCTTCAACTTTCCTAACAAAAAGAATCAAACTTTATCCAATTATATCAGCTGTCTCTTATGTGACCATACAACATCCGGCCAAATGGAGCATTAAGTATAAATTTTTTTTCTGGGTTTTGTGTTTTTCTGTTTTTTGGGTTTTGTCTTATTTAAATGTTATATATTTTACTGATTCAGTAAAGCCCAAAAATTCTGAAATCAAAAGCAGATTTTAGCACGACGATTTATGAGTGTAAGTAAAGATTGTTTTAAAAATGCAGAATAATGTGAGAGAGAGAAAATTGGAGTGTGTGCGTGGAGCGAGCGAGAGTGAGATAAAAGAAAAGGTGAGAGAGGAAAGTGCAGGTCATCTCTCTACAAAACACGTTTCTCTCTCCTTCGCTCGTATATCCCGCTAACAAAAGTCACACTCAGCCGCTGTGAGAGTGTTACTGTATGACAATTCCAAGTTTTCCCACTATTCAATTTCCTTATTGAACCACAACTTTCAGGGTCGTTATATCGTATCATATCTTTCCAATTTATGCAGGGGTAATACCGTAAATCAACAAAGCGTTACGAAGAAGATAGAGTCAGCTGACCAATGGGAGGATGACAAGTAAGAAAACCAGAGGAAATACAAGAGTGGGACCCACTGATTTGTAAATTGATGATGTGTAGTGGTAGTAGGAGGAAAGTGTGACGAAGTTTAAGAGGGAATTTACTATAATCTCTGGTTTTAGAAAATTGATTATTAGAGTAATTTAATGGTTTTATGTGGTTTGGTAGGACCTTCTAAGAAAGATGATGGTGAGATATGATAATTTTGACCCAAATTTTGGTGAGGTCTTTTAATTGGAGACCAAGGAATCTTAGTTCGAGAACTAATTTTGTTTAGAAATTGATCATATGTTATTTGTAGGGTTATGTGTTTTTTTTGGCGTATATACATAATTTTAAAAAATAATTCTACAAGATCGAGACTTAAAGCTCAGTAGATGAAATCTTTGCCAAAGGTGGCGGACAGTCGGAGATGGGTTTGTAACTTTGTATTCAATTGATTGTAAATAAATTAGGTATAAAAATAAAAATAATCGTAATAGATACGCAATCAATTATAATTATTTTCCTATGATGAAGATTTTACATTGACGTGTGTTAATTTAAACTTACAATTTTGATGAAACCCGATGTGAATACAATCATGCGAGGTTTATCTTACCTAGTATATAGAGTGTATTCTATGTTAAAAGATCTTTTTTTATGTATTAAATTGAATTGAGAACATGAAATTAATAATGTCATTCATAATTTTATTGTGTTGTAATTTAGTCATACTGTTATTTATTTTTTCTCGCCAATGTATAATGTAGTTTACTATTTATTTATGATTTGAAAATTTTAATTATGTATTTCACACATTGTATTCTCTAAAAATAATATATATATATATATATATATATTCAAAGATTTTATAACAAATTTTAGACTTACACTGGTATCAGAACACTATTTTGTATGATATTAAGACTTTGAACTTCTACTAGCCTTGAGCACATACGAATCAGATATCTATAAAAAAAACAAAATTAAACATGTGAGTTGGCAAGCATGATATTATATATGAGCAATTATAACACATAATATATACAATCATGCAATAATCAAAGTCATCAACCGATAATTCATCATATGTCTCAAAAGGCAAATATTCTATGTTATAGAATAAAAATTCAAGCATCAAAACAAACAAAAAATTAATAATAAAACAAAAAGATAAAACCATCGTAATCATCAATAATAATACAAAATTGGTGCCTAGCTACTTCGTATTTGATTTTTTAAATTTTAATGTTAAACTAAAAAAATAAGTAAAGTATTGACCTTCACTTTAGAGTGAAATGAAGAAAAAAGTTGGAAGATGATGGCTGAAAATAACAAAGGAATTGAAGATCTAGCGTGAGGCGTGAGCTTCGACACCGGGTGTAAATAATGAGGATTGAGATTTTGAGAGTGAGAGGGTTGAGAAGAGGTTGAGGGAGAGTGTGTTGTGTATGTGTGAGAGAGATATAAATAGGGTGATTTGTTAGGGTTTATTGGTTGCTTAATGCTTAGAGTCAATGAAGTGATGATAATTCACCAGCCCAAATTGATATAGCCCAATGCCATATAAGAGTTGAGATCTTGATATTGAGAACTAAAAAGTATAGAGAGTATGTATGAACCATAAACACCGGTCTGGAACCGGTTGGATCTGTACCGGTTCTAGTTCCAAAATTGAGGAATCGGTTGTAAAAATTTGGTAATTGTCTCGGGTGCTCGGCACCACCGGTTTTATAACCAGTACCCGGTAACTAATTATGACCTTTGAGTTTAATAAAAATACATTTGCTAAGGTCCAAAAGCCCAAATTATATAAACAATAGAAACTTGAAATACTAGTGTATAAAGTATTGTGCTTTTATGGCCAAATATACATGCACAAGTATGAAATTAGCTAGGACAATTTTTGTTTTTTTTAAAAAAAAAATCTAATTGGGTAACCGATTCCCAGCGGTTCCGATACCGGTTCCAATTATCAGGAACCGGTCGGTTCCGATTCCACCTAAAATGCTCGGGTGCCCCAATCTTGCTCAACCCTAGTCATATGCCAACTAAATTTGCATTATTCTATGCAGTTTTGTGTATAAATTTAATAAATAGTTCTATTGAATCGCAACCTGGAAGTCATTAGATGAAACTCTTACCAACTAAGACAATTATTAATTAGTGACTAACACGTGTTTCTGCTCAATTGGTCATGAATAAATTAGGTATTAGATAAAAAAAAATATCATAAGAGATACACAATCAAACGTGATTGTTTTCCTACAATAAAGATTATAAATTTGATGCATATTGATTTAAATCACAAGTTGCCAAAATCTGATGTGAAGACAATCATGCAGGATAATTCTTACCCGACACAAAGTCTACAAGTTTGATTATGCTTTGCATTAATTAAGTTGTTTTAATTTGAATAGCAAATGTAGTATTATACATAATTCTATTGGAAAATAATTTGCATATGCATTTTCAAAGATTTAATGATAAACTTTACACTTAAATTGGTATCAGAACTCTATATTGACATGGTATTAGAATTTTAAACATTTATATATATTGATCTTAACTAAAAAAGTTTTACTACGTAATTGCAATAATGTTGAGGTGCTCAACTAGTTGTAAGTGAACATAACAAAAAATAATTTTATTATCAGAAGTACACTCAACTCTGATTGTTTTCCTATAATAAAGTTTTAAAACATGGAGCACATTAATTCAAAACACAACATACTAGGATCTAATTTGAACTCAATCGCACCTGCTATTTTCTCTTACAAGGCGTATTAAAATACTTTCGAATTGTGAAAATGGAATTCTTATTTTACCAAGCATGCATATTCAGGGGTTGTTTGGTTGGTTCTCTTTTAATGGATTGGAATGGTATGACATCCATATTCCAATGTTTGGTTGGGTCTTTATAGGATGAAATGTCAAACCCTCTAGATTGTAAACTCACTCTAAGCCCATAGAACCTCATACCCACGGCATCCCTCGAGTTTCTAAACCTATTCCACCAAAAATTGAAACCCTAGTTTAAAATGAAGTGCATAGTTATTAAGATCCCGATTCGATCCAACGATTCTACGATTTTACGATCCAAAATTGAGTTATTGACTAGATTCTATTGTACAATCTTAATTTTGTAGGATCATATGATTCTATGAAAATTTAAATTTCGAGTGGTAGGATGACAATACGATTCTACAATTCAACGATCCGATTCAGAAATGCTATTACAAAACTATAAATTTTAGAATTTCTAATAGCACTAAGTTTTGAACTACAAAATTCTCACATTAACCATATGAGGAACTATATTTTGAGTTCTACCTACTAGTAAACTTGAAATTAATCTGATTGTATATTAAAAATGATATTGTTATTTTTGCTATTGGTAGAATCTTATCCCACCCAAAAGGCCTCTACTAGGTTGAGGTATCAATCTACTCTATATAGTAGATTTTGTTCTCATCAACTTTCAATGTGGGATGGAACCCTAGTTCCCTGTCACCTACCCTTGAAAGGGAGTCTGCGTTCTCGAAGGCACGACAGAACACCGAAATGGGCCCTGACTCTGATACCATCTGTAACACCCCTAGGTGCACAAGCCCACTAGTAGATATTGTCCTCTTTGGGCCCAGCTCGCAAGGATTTGCTTTGGTGTGGGCTTATCCCACCCGAAATGCCTCTACTAGATTGAGGTATCAATCTACTCTATATATTATTAGATTTCGTTTTCTTCAACTTTCGATTTAGGATGAAACCCTAGTTCCCTTAATTACGATTTGATCCTACCACTAATATCGATCCAAAGTAGGATCCTGAACCTAATAACTTTGATGAAGTGAGAGAAAATCTCCGACAACCCATTATTTCTTGATCACTATTTCTCCAACGACGTTTATATTCATCGACTATCATCTTTGACAATGCAATGACCCTTGATTTCATTTTTAAAAAAATTATTATTTTTGTCATTTAATTATTTTATTATTCTTAAATTGGAATTGCGTTACGCGTGAAATTTGAACCGTATCCTTTCTACTCTACAATATGATTTAGGTGTTTTTGTGCTGATTACTTGTAATATAAACGGTCTTATATTCATTCTATGGGACAAGTAAATTTGTCAATGAAAAGTAGAACTATGCCCATTTGAATTCCATTGTAGGTGTTATCTAATCATATTGTCACATTGTGGGTATTATATTCTATCGGTGATACTTGTACCGAATGTTGGTATATTTTTTGATATTTGGTATTATTATATAATTATAATGGGGTAGTAATGTGTTGATATTGTGAATTGTAATATTTCAAGAATTCATATATTGGTCATGGGTAGATTTTGTTGTGTTTTTTTTAATAGACAAATAATTCATTCTTGGAATGAACCAAGCAACGGGAATGGATTTAAAATCTATTACAAAATTGTACCAAACAATTTCAGAGTACTATGGGGTTCTAAATCCATATCGTTCGGGTATGAATATCCATACCATCCCAATCAAGTCCAATGAACCAAACATACCCTTATATTGAATAATGATTTGGTGATAATGTGATTTTTTTAAAACCTTATGTATGTAATTTACTTTGGTATTGAGTATCGACTGGAAATTTTCAATAATAATACATCATAAACGTATTTTTATATGTTATATGTTTACTACTCCGTAGTAATTAGTATACTTAGTACGTTATAAACACTAAACATAGCTTGTTTGCAAAAACGTTTTAAGGCAAATTTGTCATTACCCACCTTTTATAAGGGGTATTTTGTCACAACTCACAAAGCACATTTTAAAGGGAAACAATCTAATATTATCTTATGTAAGGTTTTTTTTATTGATCACCACCCGTTGGCCGAATTCCGATGAGTGACCGGTCATTTGCAGGTCACATGAGTCATTAAAACCTTTTTTCATTTTTCCTTTTTTTTGGCTTAATTTTCCTATCCCCCACCCCCCGCGAAAAAACTAATTTATATTCCCCCCAAATTCTCCAACAACTTCATTTTCTTGCTTTATTATTCTAAATCTAAACCCTAATTTCTTCTTCTCCATTATTCTTTGAAGCTTGCTGTGTAAATTGGATCACAAGGTAAATGGATTTTACTCAAATTGCTTTGAATTAATTAATTTTATTGGTTTTGTCACGTCAGAGATTACGAGGCAAGTGATAGTTGTAATTCATTATATTCACAATGAATATAAATCTGTCAAAAGAGATCTATCTAAATTCTCTCTGTTTTGCTAAATCTTACTTTCATACTGCATTTGCTCAAGTCATGCTGCAATGGTGTTCTGTGATTGCCATTTTCAGATGAATTTGTTGAATTCAACAGAGTTAAAAATAGATTTTAAAAATAATAACAATAATAAATAAAAAAAGATGGAAAATTTCTGTTCGAGGAAAACAGAGTATGAGATTTTGCCAAAAAATTCAAATCTAAGGAGATTAAGGGGAATTTCGATGGTTATTGGTTGGATATAAGGTGGGAATTGGGGTATTTGAAAAAAAATGCATTTTAACGAGTCACGTGACTTGCAAGCGCAAGTCAACGCCGTAATCTGGCGAATAGGTGGTGGTCAACAGTTAATTTTATAGAAAATGTTGTTGACAATTAGTTTTACACAAAATGTGGTTTTAGACTAGGGGTGAGTACAGGTCCGGTCTGGACCTGAAACCGGTCCGGACTTGACCGAAATTTGGACCGGCCCGGACCGTTAATTCCAATCAGGTCCAAGTCCAAAGAAATATTGCATTCCGATTTTATGGCCCGGTCCGGTCCAAAACCGAAATTTTCTAGTCCAGACCGAAAAATCGGAATTTTTTTAAAAATAAATATATTTTTTTTCCTCAATTACTAACTTTTCACTTTTGCACTTATCAGTGTTATCACATATTCACATTCACTAATTCACATATTCACACACACGACACACTCGAGTAAACCCTAAAAACCGTCCTCTCTCTCCTCCTCCGTCGCGGCGTCGCCGACCAACGCTCCTCCGCGGTCCCTCCCTCCACTCCGCTCCTCCACTTTGCCTAGCAGCAAGCCAACAATAATCGCCTAGCAGCAGCAACAATTCCTCTTTGCAACTCCACATCGCCGCAGCAGGGGCCAGCAGCTGCGCCGCGCCGCCTCCACCGCCATCAACAACCGTAGCAGCAGGCAGCAACAATTCCATGTCAGCTTCGTCCTGCGTCCTACTCCTCACACCTTTGAGGTATTTTTTTCATTTTATTTTTGTTTAATTAAATAATTTSAGTAAATGAAATTTGAGTAATTACATAATTTCTCACTTTATTATGTTAAATGAAATCAGTTTCTGAGTGAAATTATTTTGTAAAATTCTTAATTTCAACTTGTATATTATTGTTAAATTTCTGTTTGATATTGTTAAATAGTTAAATTTCTGTTTTAATTTTACTTATAATTGTAGTTTTAGCTAATGTCTACTGTCTACTGTCTACTGATGAATGATGATGATGATGCTTAATTAGCTTGTTTTTGTTGGCTTTTGGATTCTCTCTTTATGTGATTGAAAATAGAAAAAAAAAAGTTGAAAATAGGTCCAACAGGTCCGGTCCAAGTCTGGACAAATTTTGGATTCCGGGTTTCTGGTCCTTCCTGTTCCGGTCCGGTCCTGGACCGGTGCTCACCCCTATTTTAGACTATTCCCCCAAGAAAAGACGGTTTGTGACAAAATACCCCTTATAAAAGGTGGTTAATGACAAATTTGTCAAAATTTAATGATCAATTTTTGACTTATAATGGTATCAGAACTAGAGATGGTCATGGGTTGAATTTGGGTAGGGTCTAGGTGGATCCAGATCCGATCCATGTTTTTTGAATGGATCCATATCCGCCCTAGATCCATTGGGTCTAGAAATTTAAGATTCATATCCAGATCCGCTGGATCTAGTGGGTCTTGAGTCTTAAAATGGGTCTAATGGATCTTCCATTATATAATTTTTTAAAGAAAAAATTAAACATACAAATTAGTAATATACTATGTGTTAACATTATACAAACTAGTGATATATAGAAACTAGAAAGAGTGACTAGCTTATTAACCTTGTTTTGAGAAAGTCCTAAAAATAATATAAGACATGAAAGAAATATTATATAATTTTAAATATCTAGGTTTGTGGGTTGGATCTGGGTCTCGGCACATTGGACCCAGACCCAAATCTATATTTTGTAGCGTAGATCCAATTCCGACCCAAATCTAATGGGTCTAAAAAATTCAGTCCCAGACCCTTAAAAATGGATTTGAACTTTGGATTTGGGGTGGGTCCTGGACCCATGACCATCTCTAATCATAATCGTGTATTCATATTGATATTAACAATGTGAACTTAAATTATTGTAGTATAATAACTTTAAACTTATTTTGGTTTGAAAAATTGGTATTATTATTATTAATAATAATTATTAATAATAATAATAATAATAATAATAATAATAATAATAATAATAATAATAATAAGAAGAAGAAGAAGAAGAAGAAGGAGGTTGTAAGTTTATTTTCATACACTAAGTTATAATGAATTTGAAGTAACAAAATAATGACTAAAAATAACTCAGCGAATGAACATAGGCCTATTTCAATCGTTCAATAAATCAGTCACGAAGTTATTTTAATCATTACATTGCTACTTCAAAATTATTTTAACTCTATGAATGAAATAGGCTCACAACTACGATTTCATAAGAGATTATTAAAAATTGACTTACTTTCTCCGTATCAAAATAAGCGCAACGATTAGACATTTTTTCTCTCTACTTTATGTCAAATCGTTGCGTTTATTTTAATACGGAGGAAGTATTTCTAGAAGACGGGATAAATGCTTGAGATATTTTTTTGATTATTATTTTCTATAAATTTCAATAATGCAATTGTATGATAGTGCTAGTAGTTTAACAGTGTGTGAACATGAACGTGAAAAAAAARSMAAAAARGRMMARRMC
>SNQN01000236.1:58465-73876 GCA_008642245.1 Bassia scoparia | reverse complement strand
TTYCMWRGSMAATATTTTGGCCACTTYAACCAAAACAAACGTTGAAACAACATTATTATTGTGTTGTTTACTTGATTAGGCCCTCTTTATTTCAACTTAAGCCCTCTWAGCTCGACGCAAATTCTACTATGGTCCCGGRACYATGGTYCTCATCATGGTCYCGGACAAATGTTCATTTTCGAAACTAGAAATTAAATRTCYATCTCAACATGTAAAATGTTCATTTTCAAATGTAAATGTTCATATCTGAAAATGAACACTTRTATTTTCGGAAATGRACATTTCTARTTTCGGAAATGAACATTTGCCCGGGACCATGATRAGGAACATGRTCYCGRGATCATAATAGACCTACTGTTATCTCGAGCTTAATTTTACGATACTTTCATTTTAGTTCAGTTCTACTATTTAAGTTACCTCAGCTCACATTCAGTTTACATCAACTCGTTTCAATTCAATTCAACTCAACTAATGTCAATCTAATTCAATCAATTTAAACCCTAAAGAACGGGGTCGAAATGGATTTCGAAAACCAGACGAGTACAATAATTTTATTTTTTTTTTTTTAAAAAACACAGTTGAGGTTGAGATGCTGAAAGCAATAATAGATTAGGGTCCTACATGTTAAAGCTAAAGTATAATTAAGGCTTTGAAAGATTGATAATGTTGCATGATCTTTATAACTTTTTGGTTGATTCTTATCACAAATCAATCTATCATCACACTCTCACTCGTACGTACGTTTACAAAACCAAACAATTTAATTTTTTTCTGACCTTCTTTTTTGGCAAACCCCCCTTTTTTTTTTGCTCTTTCTGCTTTTGGTTGCTAGCAATTAGCAAACTCCTCTTTTCAGCTTTATTTGGTTTGTATTCATAATGTATTATTGGTACCAAAATGAATGACCCAAAAGAATAATATCTAATGGTTCCC
Source organism: Bassia scoparia (assembly GCA_008642245.1). NCBI lineage: Eukaryota > Viridiplantae > Streptophyta > Magnoliopsida > Caryophyllales > Amaranthaceae > Bassia > Bassia scoparia. The sequence continues at coordinate 72,943 of SNQN01000236.1, read as the reverse complement.
ATATCAATATCATGATTTTTCCCCCCTATATTTGGGGTTGAATGTTCAATAGATTTGGGGTGATGCTTCATTCATGGATTCTCATTCCAGGAATAGAATCCAATCCGATCCGATCTAATAGTAATGTAGAGATGAAGTTTGTTAATTTTGCGCATTTTGAATATACGTGAATTCAGATGTATATACTATCATGTATACGTAGGAGTTTAAGACGAGTATTTCATTTCTTCTATATTACGATACATGAATACGACTATATACCTCATTTCTATAGTACTTTCCCTTTTGAAATTGTCACAATGTTTGGAACAAGGGAAGTGCACATATATGAGGTACAACTTTGAAATAAATTAGCTCCTCTAGTCGATGTTTTTTCGAAGCCATGTCCATATTGTTCCTTTTCTATATACTTCGTATATTTTTGTCGAGATGATTTTTTTCTATTTTACACAGAGTATAGTATTGTACGGAGATCAAACAATGCTTTAGGTCAACACTCTTTGTTCAGTGGATTCATAACAAAAATATAGTCGTGTGAAATATGATTTAACTCAACGTGTGTTTTTCAAAAATACAACGTACAGTAGTATATTGCACATTTGCACAAGGCTCATTGTACAAGGCCCAAAAAGTAATACTGTACCTAATTCTTTGCCCTTTATTAAAAGGCCACTAAGTAGGCTGCTAAAACACGAGTCCTCTAACATGTTGCACTAAATTTTCACTTTCACATCACATCATTAGTATTACATCTTTATAAAGTATTTCCTTAATCAATGGGCAACAAATTGTTGCACTCTTAAGAAGCTTAGGGAGCAACCGGAGCATTCTAGTGTGAGCACGGTGCTACGACCGAAACCTTGGGCAGCTCTAGCTTCACAGCGGCAGTCTGCACGGCAGACCGGCAGTTCAGTTATTGTGGCGTTGAGGACTTGAGGCGGCTTATTGCCTGTCTAAGGAGTATAATCTTGTACAGAGTGATTGCTTACAAGTTGAGAGCATGCTTTCTAAGAAATTTGTGAGAGAAACTTTATGACTGGCTTACAAGTTGAGAGCATGCTTTCTAAGAAATTTGTGAGAGAAACTTTATGACTGTTCGAGATTTCCTCGTTGATCCTTGGAATTTCTTTTCCTGTACAACAAACATCATAGCATTGATAGATTTCCACACTCCATTTTATCATTATTCATGTGAGAGAAAATGGAGTGCGTAAATGGAAAAATGGAGTGTCAAAATTAGCTCTCGAAAATATGGATATTGTCAAGCAGATGAAACTAATCACCAAATGAGGATTGTATTGATTTTGGTGCTGTTTAAATACAACTGGGTATGTCAAGTATACACACTAACTACAAAATCTTACAGTGACTGCTGGATATGCACAATTACAATATACAACTTCATACTGATCCCCCCCTCCCCTACTCAGTCTTCACCATATGTTATGCACACATGGTTAGACTTCTGTTCCTGTCTATGTCCCCCCCCGATCACAAGTCGCAGAGCAAAACTGTAACTGAACCAACCAAAAATGTTTTTGAGCTCCCAAAATAGTTCATCCCCTGAGCTAATCCTCCATGAACACAAAGTCCAACACAGCGTATAGTCGAATATGAACTCAGAACTTAGATATCGACTATCTGGCCCTTTTCTTACATCAATCCACATGTCCTGCTTATAAAATATACTTATGCTGAAACCTGTTTATGACTTTATGCTATCTGTTCTTATTAGAGATCAACTGAGTGCAAGGCATCCGTACTGGTGAAAACACTACAGTTAGCCGAGCATGGTCGGACAATGAGTAGTCCTCCGGCCACATCCCCTTTTCCACTTCAGTGGGGAATAGCACTGCATTCTTCACACTGAACCCAATAGCTTGAACCGTATCATGCACATCATTGTCATGAGCACTTCCATCATCATCTGAGTCTTCTGAATTCCAGATACGTTGCTGCAATAACAAGCTCGCAATATTAGGACATCAGCCATAAGAGAATCATTGGCTACTTTATTTAATTGTGCTGAAATGCTACGCTGTTTCTAATGATGAGCAATAATACAAGTTCTATTAACACCTTAAAAACAGTTCGTTGGGTTTCTAAATTCAGATCGGATAGATCATAGATATTAATGAAGACAGCATAAGTCCATAATTTACAGTAACATAGACTGACATAAAAGCCAAACAAAAACAATGTATTACTCTGTACCTGGAATTCACTGTAATCGAGAACTCCATTTCCATCAATATCTGCCTGAACCCACAAGTCCTTCATCTCTTCCTCACTAAGTCCGTAAGGGTGGCCAGCTAAATTTAGCTGCAGAAAAAGAGGATAAGTTAGAGATGAACCAGACGAAAAAAAACCCTCTTAAACTAGATATAGGAATCAATAACTAACCTCTCTAAGTGCTTCACAAAAGCCTGAATAAGTTATATGATCACCACTATCAGTCTTCAAAAAGGCGAATGCATCATTCTCTGTCAATGAAGCTCTTCGGAGTTGTGACTGAAAAAAAGTTTATTCCCAAGTTAGATACATAGCTAACAACTGCCAAAAAATCTGCATGCTTAAAAAAATTTGAAGATAAAAAACCTGAAAAACAAAGAAATATGGTGCTCCCATTTATCTATACCTCTATACCTAGTCTATACAAAAAAAGTTCTAAATAGGCACTTGTCTCCTTCTCGTCTTACCAATCCACCAGTTATTCATAATGCATTAGAATGAGTACGGTAACCATTTAGGGGGGAAAAGAAGAAATATGCAAAGAATAGTTCACTTCTATCATTCCTGAGAGGGAGTTGTGAAATTGATTATTATGGATTGCAAAATTGACATCATCAAACATTTAAGAGACCGTGTTGGGAAAATTTCTAGTCCATTTAGGATATGGATTTAAGAGGGATATATAGTGGCAAATTTGTAATTATTTGCATCTTTAGTCCATATTTTACATGGATAACCTCAACTACTATGAAGGGAAAATCCTAGTTTTGCCACTATATATCCCTCTTAAATCCATATCCTATATGTACTAGATACCCCTCACCGTGTAATGCTTAATTCTGAATATCAATATGTATTATCATTGATTAATATGAGGCAGTTCCATCTTTTTCACGATTAATAGATCAACCCCAAGGCACAACACTAGGAGAAGGAAGCAAAGTCATTTTTTCCCCCACCTTTCCAGAAACCTTTAAAATCATGCTACGATTAAAGCAGTCTTTTCCACAAGATCAGATGTTAAGTTCGAATGTTTCAAACAATGATACCAACACTGTCAAACAAGTATACCAACACGTTACATGATAGTTCAAAATTTTAGATAAAGGTGATCATTCTATAATTTGATGTACATGGCTTGAATTGCTAATCCAAACTCACTAATTGCAAGCCATGGTAAGTGATAGGCCAAATCTAATGTGGTTCTTTTGCAAGGAATTCATTTATTTGACTGCTCACTTTCAAACACAAATCTAGATGCGGGAATCTAGGCAGTGATTCAGACGAAGCATATAGAGAGCTCAAGACCACAATCAGATTAATTTATGTTAGATCAACTTAAAGGTGATTTTCTCAACCTTGACACATGCAAGCAAATACTGTCGTTCATTCAGCTTGTCTAGAGATGGCCAGTACGATATCTGTGTAATGGGGATTTAAGAACATATAAATCAACCCACAAGGATGTTTCCCCGGTGATGTGCGGTGTGAACCCACTCGTGTAAAGAAAAGAAATGAGAAAAGAAAAGGAACAGCACGCACAGCCTGCATCGCACAGTAAGGAAAAAACAAGTATTTAATAGAAAAATTTGAGGCCAATTAATCACTTAGATGAGCATCAGCATCCGTTTACCTGATGAGAGCGGATGTCATATGATGAAACAACCACCTTGAGATCTTAGAAACTTGTAAAATGTCGCTCGTTGCTCCCATTCAATCACTGCAGCAAGAATAAACTTATAGTACCAATAAAACCTGAAAAGCTGCGCGAATAATTAGCGTGCTGAAAAAAGGATATTAAATGTAAAAAGACTTACCCACAAAGTAAGGATGGGCAGGGGTTTAACTTAAATTCCTTCTGATAATGTTTTCGACATTTTTAGATCTCATATAACCTGAAATACATAAATTTCACTGGTAATCAGCGCAGTAAGTATTAAGAACACAGCGTATACTAGCATTTAGAAATATTAGTACAGATCAACATACTCTGGTGCCAATATCTCACTAAGCAGAGCACTTGAATCATGTAAGGAAATAACCAAATGGGTTGTTCACGTATGAGAATTCTGTGTCGGACATTACTTGGTCTTGATTAGTGACCAAGAAGGGATTAACTCAACTCAGACATGTAATAGCTGGGCAACACGATCCTCCAAATATCATAACACCACAATCTCGCGTACATTATAACCCTGAAATAATCTCTGTTGATGTAACGGCCGTCAGCAAACCTATGCATTCAAGAATGAACACCTCTAGTCAAGCAGATATGTGACGGGAAAAACTTTGAATAACAGCCAGTCCATAAGACAACACAGTCACAGATGTGGAAACATACTTTATTATTTTACATGCTGGTAAGTTTACGATACAAAATGTAAGCAACAATACAAGTCTACAAATTATAACATATTAGCATATTGTCAGTAGAGATGACAATACTTTAGCGGACACTACACGAGTAAACCCGACTTGTCCCGCTGCTGCATGAATTTAGAATAACCCAAATGGATGGCAGACTAATTTCAAGCTTATTATTATCAGCATACCAGCTATGCGTCTCCAAACGCTCCACCATACAAACACACAATTACTGGCGATAATCCTCCCTTCTTTCCCACTAAGTTACCCAACTCCTTAGCATTTCCGACCCCTCTTTTCAATACAGCATAACAACAATCTCAAGGGACCATAGGCCCAGAGTAGGTGAGAATTCCAGTAATTTTAATAAAAGTGAATACGAATAGAAATGATCTAAGAGTAATATCGGAATACAAATTGAGAAAAAGGACGAAGAGGCAAGTTTGTCAACTCCAACGAATTTATCATAGAAACTGTATGTCTAGATATGGAAATTTATGCAGCGATGAAACAATACAGATAAGATTAAATAAGAGAGCAACATGAACAACACCCGCTTATCCATCACGCGATTGTTCGTCTCGTGCAAGCTGAAAACTGATGTAACACGAGCATCACGAGTCCTTTTATACATGCTAGACGCGAAGTCTGTCATTCCCAACCCAAAACTCCCTAAACATGACGGACATGGAGTCAAGTGTCATGCAAGTATATTAACACTATTAATAAACCAACACCAATACACACCATATTGGCTAAATGCACCATAATCACTGACAATCTAAACAAACAAGATTGGAACATGAAATTGCGCTAGCAACCATTTTAGCCAACCTGAAGGACAAATGATGGTGTAGATCTTTCACGCAGGCAAGCCAAATCCAGTAATTCTTACTGAGTTCCATAGCGAAGCTCAACTATGCCTACTGTATTATCGCTTTCGCGGGCCCGTTTGATCCTTTGTTACTGGAGCAATCCACAATTCAGCATAAGTGCAGACCAGAATTCTACTTTCTACCATGATATGTTTAATAAACATCAATGACAAACAAACCTCATTATTCAGCCTTTTGTAAATTGGAGCAAGGATATTAAAAGTTGTGCAAGTGATACATTGATCTGTAATTGATGAAGCAATTGCATATCTTCCAATCCTTGAAATTCTTCCTTTCAACATCCCTTTTCTTCTTACCATTCCCTCTTTTTTCTTCTCTTCTTCTYCTCCCTTTACTTCCAGCGCAACAGCCAACAAAATTCAAAGCTCTTCACCTATGATTTCCAATGAAAACAAACATGTATGATTATGATTAGATTCATAATTTGGAGATGATTTCAACACAAAAGGCAAACACAATCAATGACATTCCATTCATGGCAAACATACCCATAATCAAAATCAGACATTTTCAACTTTACAAAACTTCAAACACAAGACATAACCATCACTAAAAATCACTCAATGCCTCAAATAATGTTCCATTAAAAAATTCCCAACAACAAACACTTTATGGGCATTACACAAACTTGAAAATAAAGGCATTAAACCACAAAAATAATTCCAACCCAATAAACCCATTACATAAAAAACGACCCTTTACAATGTTTCAAATTAAAAATTCAATCTTTTTTGCCTTTTCCCTCACCTGAAAGGGTTCTTCCAATTGCAAGCAAACGTCTTTATATGATACAGTGCCAAAAAAATCAAAAAAACGCCAGATTTTCCCCAATAAAATTTCAAATTTCGATATTATTCTCTCTGATTTTTAGGGGTTGCTTAAAAATAGAGAAAGTGAAGAACTTTCTCAAAAATTTACAGAGAAAATACTTGGTATACAGATTGTAGAGAGAGAAAYAAGGCGCCGGCTGATAAATGTGATACAATAATAATGAATTTATGAAGATGTTTAAATTTAGAGAGAGAAATATGAAGAGAGAGAAAGCAAGTAAAAAACAGTGGGATTTAACTGATTAAGGGAGTTATTATTAACAGAAATACCTGTTGAATCAATGTGTGCTCTTATATAATAAATCAAAGTGCTCTTATAATTATTACTTGTATGATGAATTTGAGTAGTGAGCCTCTTAATTTATACTTGTGATCGTTGAATAAAAAAACAAAAGATAGAATATTAGAATTATACTTTGAGAATTAAAAGATAGAATTATACTTTGCTTAATAATAAAATGATGCTGTTTTGGCTTTATTTAGTGTGAGTGAATGGTCTATATTTGCTTAACTTTAATCAATGATTTTATATATTTCAAGTGTTCGAAAAAAATATAGGCTACTAGATTAATTCTAAGYATTTAATTTAGGAAAATAAAGATAGTGTAAGATAATATCTTATCTCGAGATTGAGGGTCGTGAGGCGTAGCTCAATTGTTATTTCAGAATAGATAGATGGATCCATGGATTGATTACATAAAAAAATATCTTTGATAAACATTTAAATTTATTTTTTTAAAATTTAAATTTATTTTTTAAAAAATTTAATTTAATTTTATGTTTGTGTAGTGGTCACAATTTTTTTGGTTTGGAATTTCATTTAACAAAACTTATATTGTTTTGGGTATTATTTGACATACTTTTGTTGAATTGAGTTTCATTTTTCCAAATARATACAAAAAAAATTAATTATAAAAAATTTATGGCAAAATCCAATTGTTCACACTCCATTTCCATTTCTCAAGCAATAATGCAAATTGATAGAGACTCGGGGTTTATTCGTTTCAACTTAATTTTAACTAGATTAATTTCCCGTGCAAAGCACGATTACATTAAATATTTTTGTAAGAGTACATCAAATTTTTTTATTAAATATTTTATAGATTTCATCTTTTTTTATAAATATTTTTTTACTTATTGATATAATTATTCAGATATAATTGTTACCTTGCAGTTTTTAGTTATTTAATCTTATATTAACAGTAAGATATGATATTTATTATTGTTTTTTTAATGAATCTTTTTTTATTATCGATGATATAATTTTTAGGATATACTTGTTATCTAATTTTTTTTATTTAATATTTTATCAATAGTAAGTTATACTCCGTAATATAATTGTCATGTGATCAGTGTTTTTGGCAGAATATTTTTTTTAAATAAGAGATCGCGACATAAGTATCAATGAAATCAACCGTTTGCTTCTTTATTAGTATTTGGATAAATTTTGCCGATAAGATATATATAGAAAGATGTGATATATTCAGTAGTTGTTATTTAATGAAATTATACAAATTTAATTTAAAATAGAGTGAGATGGGATATAATTATCGTTTTTAAATTTAAAATAGAGTGAGATGAGATATACTGTAGTTGGTTTTAGATAGGATATACGAGTAGTTTTTTTTAATGGTTATTGTTATCTAGTTTTAATTCTAAATAAGGTGAGATGAAATATAATTGTTGTTTTTTAAATGGAAATATTGGTTATAATTGTTTTTTTATATAGTTTTTTAATTAATTTTATTTATATATAGCTGTTGTTTTTTTCTAGATTTAATTTAAGATAGAGTGAGTTGACATATGGTTGTTGTTATATTTTTTAAAAAATAATTTTATTTATGATGTCATCAATGCTTTTGACGGGATAATTTTTAATGAGAGATCGCCACGTTAGCATCGATGACATCAGTAATGTTTTGCTTTATTATATTAAAATTTGCTTATATAAACTTTTTTGTACTCCGTATAAGAGCATATCTACGTGCTAAAAATAAACAAATATATGTTTTTTTTACGGGAATATAGTCAAAGATAAGTTGAAATGCTTATTATAAAATATTTTTTACATATTCAAGTTTTCACTTGTAACACATCACATATATGTGTCATGGAATATGTGTGATGCTTGTTAATATGAGAACCATATTGCCCTTGTTTCATTTTTGTTATGAAAACTAACACTGTAATAATTCCTTGTAATATCTAAGCATTATTTTTGTCATGAAAACTAACACTGTAATATCTTGTAATACCATGGCATCATTTTTGTTRTGAAAACARACACTGTAATAATACATTGGCATTATTTTGTTACGAAAACACACACTTTAATACCTTGTAATATCATGGCATCATTTTTGTTATGAAAACTAACATTGGAATACGAAGTACCTTGTAATACCTTGGCATTATTTTTTGTTATGAAAAAATTCAATAATGCTATTTGGTTCAAGAATCACTTACCGTATGCATTCAATGCCAAATAATATAGGAGTAAACATTAGGAAAAAAAGAAATAAAAGAAGAGTGTAATGAATTATTTGGTTTCTTCGTCAAATAATATTATAATATATGCTGCTTCTCAAAACATGCGAGTGTGGGAGATATATGATTTTTTTTCAATAATTATAATCATATGGAAAAAAATATTCAAAGGAACATTAGCTTGACAATTAACTAATAACGTTAACCGTAGATTTAAATTATTTAAGGAATTATTAAATGGTTTATTTGGAAGTTGGTATTGCATCATTCATCATAAAAATAAGTAATCGTAGGGTTAAGTTAGTTATTAGTGAAGTGATCAAAGTATAAAAGGAGAGAATAATATGACGAAAGAAGGGAAAAATATCAGCAAAAGTTGTTCAAAAATATGAAATTCTTTCTTATTATATTAGATAATTTACAGAAGAAAAGTTGTACAAATCTTACATTTTTATTAAACCAAATATATAAGTATGGCATAGTTTTAAGATACGAAGGGATCGGAGTAATTATTTAGGAAATTCTTCAAACAGCATTTGCTGGAGTCGAACCAGTTCTCCTCAACCTCAATTGACGGGACTTGACTTCCGCTAAGCTTCCCTTCATTGGACTGAAACACCCAGCCATGTATTGGCATATGATTGTTTGTGTTGATTTTTTCTTCACCCATGATGTGATTTATAGATGAGCTTTTATTGCCTTTTTATTTTTTTTCTTATTATATTTAGTTTAGAAGTTTACTTTTTTATGTTTTGCATATTCAAGTGGTTATTGTTTATTGTGACAATATATTGGACATTTAAAGCCTGTGTGTTTTTTTTTTCTTTTTCTTGCTTGTTTAGATTTTTCACAATTCACTATATAATTATAATCATATTAACTCCCTTATTAAGCCGAAAGTTAACCAATATAATGATTTCATTTGCTTTGGTTTACTTCTTGTTAATCTAAAGTCCTAATTATTAAGGCATATGCCATTTTTTTCGGAGCTTGTCTTTTGGAATGTTGGCTCTTTCTTTCTTTAGTCCAAGCAAGCAATAGATATTTTGTTATTTGATGTTGCTAGTCCAATTGTCTACTTCTAAAAGGTATAATAATAATAATTGATACGCAGAGAAACGTCGATAATATCTTATTTCTTCCCCTAAAAAGAGATAATATCTTTTTTATTAATTTTTGACATTGATAATATCTTTTCTCTTATAACGTCGATGATCAATTAAATTAAATACTAATTGACTTGATGACTATGTTTATTGTTCTTCCTAGGTATCTTGTTAATTGCAACATTTTTTCTTGTTCAACCGACTATTAATTTAATTGTTTTGGTTCAAATGCACTAGAGTCATGCAATTTACGATGAGGGTAAGAGAATTCGAACTTGTGAGTTGTGACCCATTGTACATAGGTCATCGATCTTTATTGTTAGGCCAAAATCTCCAAATTATGAGCATCTTGGAATTTGTGAAGCTCGTTGGACAAAGCAATATGATATCAAGGAAAAAGGTTACACATATAACTCTTGTATGTAGCCCTCACGTACAATATGATTTGTCTACTTATCATTGACTAAAATAACGAGCCATAGCTTCCATCAATGTTTATTTTTCATTTGTCTCCCAAATTTTTCTCTTGTTTTTTGAATTTCTGGTGACATGTTTAATTTATATTGATGTTGTATGTTGGGACCTGTACAAGAATCGTAATTGTATGTTGATATTATCACACGTTTGCAACGATTACTAGAATGGATAAGTCATGAACTTGCGTGTCCAAGGTATCACAAGGTGAATTCAATAAAGTACAAGTTATTAGTCCAAACAAATGTGATCAAATTTCACAATGTCCTTGCTTTACTATCTTATACAGTAAACTGAAAAAGGTTAATCTTTTACCATTCTCTTGCCTTGTTAAACTCACAATAATAATTAAACGTAACGATTTTACCGTTAATCACATATATACATGTATCGTTAAAAACACAATAAATTAATTTTGTTGTTGTATAACTAGTCAACAATTACGTCACTAATATTGCATTTTGCACAAAACAATTATGTGTTTTTATTTTATTATATTGCAATTTTACGTGCCGCAGAAAGACTTATACAGTGATGACGGCTATAATTTAACTTGCTTCAATACACAAAATAATGTATACTTTAATTGGAAATTACATAAACAATTATACTTGGTGTACCTTTTTCAGCAATAATCGTCCTATCATTTAGTTGCCTACTTGCGTAGTTGTACACCCTATATGGCTATATAATGTATAATCCACATATAATTAACTGATTTCGACGTTTGGTTAGTCACCAAAGACTCCTACTATTTTATTTTATTTTATTCTTATACTTTTGCCGAGAAAGCGAAATAATAATAACAACAACAACAACAACAATAATAATAATAATAATAATAATAATAATAATAATAATAATAATAATAATAATAATAATAATAATACGGAGTGCATGGTGTTATACGGAGTACTGTATATAAGAAGCTAAAGAAGAAATATAATAGTACTAAATAGATATTTATATATAACAGGGGGCGATGCTTAATTTTATTATAAATAAACTTGAAAATTTAATTATTTGAATAATATTTTAAGAAATATAAATATATAGTTACTCATATTTATCGAATTACTATACAAGATTTACAACCAGATTGTTATAATGAAAATGACAAAATTTAAAACAATATTTACAATGTGATGAATGGACTATGAAGTCAACTTTATACATGACGATCGTCGTGAAACAACATGCTTTCGTATATATTTATATTTTTGGCACTAGCTCCGCGAACTTTTCCAACAAATGAATGCATAAGCATAACACATTTTTTTTGAGTGACACATAACTTGGGTGATTAGAGTTTTTCTCTTGATTTCATGATATTTTGGAATCGATTCTCATCTCTGTCCTATATAACTCTCTAATCATATAAAAAAATGACCTTTTGTGACATTGAGTAAGATTGTAAGAATACAAAAAAAAAAAAAAAAACGAAGTATATCGATAAAAATACACAATATAATATTGTTGTTACTTGAAAAGTATGTTTACTTGTATTATTTTGAATTATTTGTGATCGTAATACATAGRAAGAAAATTGAAAGATGGTACGTGAGCCATWAGTCGTGTTTCACATTTACTGCTTAGTCCTACCTTCATGCACACTTGYTGTCTTAATCATGCGYCAATTACAAAATTTAGAAGACAATTTTTTAAAAATTATCCCAAAAAGAAAGTGATGCAGTCCGAAAGCAAGTTTTGTTGGTATTTTGATGACACGTCGACTCCATCCGTTTCATAAATTTCCTAACACTAAATTGATTTTTATGTCGATAAATATTCAATCACACATTTTTCATGAAAATTTTATTGTTTGTTTATACTTATTATGAGACCAATATTAATATACAATTTCTCCAATTTATTTATGATATTCAATCTATTTATGATATTTAATCTTACACCAGTTATTTAATTATTTTCCTTACTAATACGGAGTACAACAAATAGTATCCGATATGAACGATCTTTAAGGAACAGACGGAGTACGATATTATATATTTTTTTTACAAGGTAAGGTACACGGGTGGAGCCCGATCCGACACAGATTCTATCACAGGAACAGTGTCGTGGGGGACGGAGGGAATATCCCAGCATAACGCTAGGGGTGAGAGTCGATTCTTGATCTTGGCCAAGGAAGGAGGGTGTGCTTACCACCAAGCTACACCTTTATTCTCAAATAATTTTACTATATATATAGTACTAATTTGTATTGTTATGTATTGTTAAATTGGAAAAGGTTGTAGTCTTTGGTTTTGTCATTACTAAACATGACACCATGATACTCTTTAGAGAACAAACGGAGACCACAAGATGCAATGCACTGGTTGGGAAAGTGAAGAGTTGAGGTCATGTGAAGCTTAGAAAGGTCAAGAGATCTAAAAGATGAACTATCTAGAAAGAGTAATTAGGAACATAAGATTAGATTTGCATGAGAATGAGATTTTTTTTTTAAAAAAAATAAAAAATAAAAAATTATCTCGAACTAAGGTTGGGATAAGATGTTCAATATCTCTAATAATAATAATCTATCTATAATTTAGAAATAATGTTCCCAATAAAAAAGTAGGATGTCTATTTTACTTTATGTCGTCGTTTTCATTTAAATTCACATGCCATATTTAGGAATTATACCCTCATTTTTTTTTTATCGTAAGTCACTTTGAAAAAAATGGAAATAACAATAGGGCATGGCAGTGGTTTGTTTACTTTACCTGAAAACAATCGAACTGAAATAAATGAATTGATTACGAGAGAAGAAAATGAAAAACTGAACTAAAAATAATTAGTTGAAGTAATCGGACCCCAATAGAGATGTTGAAGAGGGTGGTCGCTTTAAACGACCAGGAAACAAAAAATAGTGAGATAATTGCCTGGATTCCCCTCTTTTGCAGCTSAGTTTAACCTCAAAATCACATGAATTAAGGAGATATTTCATTACGTACATTACTACATTAGTTGAAGATGATGATGATTGTTGCTTGTTGATGTTTGATGATTAGCGTAACATGTTAGCTATATGATATCTAGTGGATAACTATATTCTTTTAGTAAGTTGTTATTATTATTATTATTATTATTTATTATTATTATTATTATTGTTTATTATTATTATTATTATTATTATTATTATTATTATTATTATTATTATTATTATTATTATAGTTTTTCCGTTTTTTTAACTCTCAACTTTTGTTTTGACATATATTTTAGGAAAGAGATTTAAGGGTATAAACGTATAGCCGACCAAATTAGGTTAAATAATTTCAGCAGAAATAAAAATGAGGTGATACGTTACTAGCCTTAAACTTATGTTACCTAACTTGCTCATTTACACGCTTAATTCTCTTCTTTAAAATAATTCATGTCAAAACAAGAGTTGCGAATAAAAAAAAAAAGAAATAATATATATATATTCAAAAATTGAATTATTTTCTGGTACACTTTTTCAACAAAATGGGGTATTGGCCGGTGTAATTGAGTCACTGCGTCAAAGATGTATATATGTCAATGTGGTGCTGTAATGCTGCTCCACTCTTAATAATTAACTAACCTAAAGTCCTAAACAGATTAATCATCTCTTAATTATAGGGTTTGCAATTGACTAGGGTTTTATAAGACATTGTTAATTAATGGTATAAGTTTCGTTCTCCGAATATGATGTTGATTGCGGGCATATCGGGTTGGAGATGTTTTCTTTATTTTAAAAGGTTGTTTCTCCCTTCGTGTGTTAGGACTTAGACGGTTAAGAAGTTTGCTTCCTACAATATAAACTTTGAAGTTATTTGTACAAAGTACGAAATAAACTTCATACTATGTAAATTATTTAAGGATCGAGACTGCTTTATCGAAAAGTCCTTTAAAAGCGAAATCAGGCCGACCATATTGCTGTGGAGGAATCAAGCCCCATGGACGAAAATGATGCATGAAATCCACACTTAAGGTACAGGTTCAATGTACCCCAAACGGCCCACACTAAAAGATCGATAGTAATTCTACGTAAAGTGATAAATATCATTTATTACATTTTTTATAGTTCAATAGCGAAAGGAAGTAGTAACGTTTAGTCCAATAACCTCC
>SNQN01000236.1:47367-58440 GCA_008642245.1 Bassia scoparia | reverse complement strand
GATAAATGTATTAAGGACGTGGAATAGATATAACAAAATGAGAATAATGGAAGTATGATTGATTAAATTTGTATATAACTAGTCATTGTTCAATTATTCAGTTTGTAGGATTATAAGGTGTTTAATTGTTTTTTTTTTAAAATCGTTGCACAGTTGGCAACGTCTATGTCGTATCGCTTTTATAGGAAAGTTTTTTAGCGCAAGGAAATCTAGTGCTTGAGGATAAGAAATATGTGTGAGTTAATATTTAATTCTCTTGCCTTATAAATACGTTTGTTGAATATAAAAGCTTTTGAATTTTGCAGTCATATTGACTAATGTGTTGTTTATTTTATACCATGATAGTTATACCATTATTAAACTTGGATCACTGACTGGAAAATGAAAAAATTACTTGTATAATACTGAGGTTACTGAGAGATAATTTAATTTAAAGAAATTTGTAAAGATCAACTTGAACGGTTTTGTAAGGAGACTTGGTCCTGATTTTATCTTCTACTCAATGTCCACAAATCTTGATTGTATATTGATTCAATTTTTTTTTTCTATTTTAATTTATTCTGAATAATCTTTTTGATATTTTTGTAGTTGAGGTTAGATTGTACATTTTTACAACGAGAATCATTCTATAAACTCGGGCATTTGTCATATTGCATTGGAGGGTGTCGCATAATACGGAACTTGTATATTTTAGTAAGATTTGAGATAATTTCTGCGGGCCTTCTAGCCCTGTATGAACTAGAAGATGTGGTTTGCTCTCAATTTAGAGGATGCAGGAATCGAGTCTTCTGCAACTAGATAGGAATTTTATGACTGTGAGAAGATAAGTATCAGCCTATAGGACGAACTCGATGCATTGCAACATATTTCTCACAAGTGCAGCTATGGGTTTCAATGAACCCCAACGGCCCACACCATAATATGATTAGTAGATAATTTATTTCGGAAATTACTCCGAATAATATCTTCATATATTAATTTTTTAAATTTTAGTTATAACATGGAAGGAAGTAGCACCGTTTAGTACAAATTAAACTCAGAAGGTTCGTCTTAGACTTAAGACGGACAATCGAATTGATTGTTACGTAACAAAGAACGACAAACTGAATACACAAATAAATACAAAATAAGTAATGGTAGTATGATTGTGTGTTGTTAATGATATATGGTCAAACAGTAAGCATCTTTTATTATCTTCACAATCAAATGAGCCATCTCTCCTTCATGGCACAGAACTACATCTCTTCTATATTTCAACCACTCCCTATAACTATTTTCCATTAAATGTCTTTTCGACCTCGCTACAACTAATGATCTTATCTTTGAATTGTAATCCTCATTTCTTTTACTTACAACAAAATTGGAGCTTGGAAAGTCAGAGTGTAGGATAGCTAAACCTACAGCAAGAGGCCCTTGAAGAGGAAGATAGAGAGGTTCCGTTGTTGACAGCGAAAGTCGTACGGGCGGTGCTCTTTAGGGGTGATGTCGAGCTTTCTCGAGAAAAGCATATGAGCTCTAGTCGACGGATTTATGGATGGATGTGATTTAGGTGTCCGCGATAAAAGACTACGTGTGTTTCAGTCTAATACCGAAAGATACTTCTCGACGATTTATGAGGAAATCGATTCGAGAGATGGTGAGAAGATTGGAGTTTGTACGGGGGAAATGGAGAGCTTAGTTTAATTAGTTGTTACAAAAGTCTATTATCATCATGAAGTATCACGAGGTGTCTATGAAGAAGATGGCTTTTCCTTTAGCTTTAGTTGAAACAATCGCTCTTAATAAATATAATGTTAAGTCAGATTATAATGATTTAAATTATTAAAAGTTAGTGATAGAAAATATCGATACAAATAGTTTTATATGATCTAGTTTATAGATGTCTAAATTATGTAAAGATAATTGAGCAATGTTTACTGTTTGTTGAAAATTATGTAATAGTGTTAGTGTTTATAAAGTTGTAATAGAGTTTTGATTGCCGTAGTTATGTATATAACGCTTAGGTATTCTCCTTTTAAAGTGTTTGCTTGTATAGTCTAAAGAAGTATCGTACTTAAATTTACTTGGAATAGAGAAGTTTGCTTGGTAGTTGCATAATAGAGTAATTAATGGCTTGCTTGCTTTGGGTCGACATTTTATTCAAATACAATATTATAATTCGTACTAATTTTAAATTGTACATGGTATCTAGTAGTAAATTCAGCTATAAATTGATTGGTAAAATTGGGTTTGATGGTAGTATGTTCAGTTAAGTTAATGTATTGATTATGAAAATTTAATTCGTTTAAATAATAATGCTATGTGAGATAATTAGAAATGTGAATGTTTAAGTAATAAGGTTAAATATAATATTGATCTATAATATAGACGCGTAATTAGAGTGAAAATTCAAATGTATTAATGTTGAAATATTGAAACAGACTTTGTTATTATGTTCAGAATAAATAGCAATAGAGGTTTCTTTATACACGTTGATTATTATCATATTATATTTTTCTTTGTTGATCTAAAAACGTTTAACGTGAAATACATAGGCTTGTACGATGTTTTTATTACTTAGAGAGATTAATTTCATGCTTTATCAATTGTTATCAAGATTGGTCGACGTACACATTAATTGTAGAACAGTAAGGTTATTTATGTAATGATTAATTCTTTGCGCTATGTAGTTCGACGAATGCATCCTTGTATAAAGGTTTCCCCCTTCTCTTTTCTCTCTCTATACGCGCATCTCAAGTCAAGCTAGTTGATTGCCCAACCTTATTAACAACTCTTGAATCTCTGGATCAAATCGTATATAAAATCAATAAAAACTAACATATCTAATGATGGTTTACACTTTCCATCAATATTACACATATACTTTGTACGCTTCTTGATGTGTATTTAGACGTGTACAAATAATCTTACATATTGACTTCTAATGTTATAGATGTTCATTTTATAGAAACCCACATGCATTGCAATTGACAAATGCTGTATAATACTTACAGACATACAGTCAGGTACATTGAAAAAGATCGTGCACCATATATTGCATTGTAGGTAACACCATCCATAAACAAAAATCTATGTACGGTTTGGATTCGATAATCGTAAAGGGGACGTTATATTCGATTCAACTTATCTGGACTTGTAATTGCGCTTCATGAATAATAAAAATCAAAAGTTAAAATATCAATTATTTAATGCCCAACTTTCTTGCGAGATATATGTAGTGCATAAGTTGTGTCGGAGACAATCATCACAACACGGTCTAAATTACTACCAGGGGACATGAATAGCAGTGAAATATCAAGATTCATATTTATGATCATATGAAGTCCACTACTCTTCAAATTGTAAAACAATTGTCTGTTATAGTTGGGTGTTTATTCTCGCGCTTATCTAATCTGTTGTCTCCTATTTTGTGAAACATATCGGGATGGGATGTAGATTATAAAAAAAATGGGTTCTCGTGACTCTCTGAGTTGTTTCAGTGCATGGATTAGACATGCGTGTCTCATAATTAAGCATTTGGGCATCTCTCAGCGTCTACACTATCTCTTTCCAATCTTTCATAGCCTTGAGAAATTGGATGACAGAGTTTTAAGTGAAAAGGTTGGCAATTGGTTTTTATTGATCAGATAGACCTTAATGGATCAGTTTCCGTCTTGCTTCCTTCATGCAACTATTTCTCAGTGTGTAAAGCTACTTGGTTAGGAGTTGACACTAATTCAAAACACAAATGTTCATATATCTGCAGCTATTGGATAATATGACCTTACAATCGTTTCTTCTTTCAGGATATCATATTTATCACATCGATTTGACTACTATGCTGTGGCTCATGACATATGTCGTACTTTCGTGTAGATTTTCGAAGATTTGTTTTGGAGTTTTATGTATTGTGTAACTACGAATCAGCAGCTAAACGCATAGCAGGTTAGTTCACGCCTCAGATTCCTTATGTTTTGTACATCATGTCTCTATGTAAATCTTGGTTTGCTAAGTTGGAAGACTATTACACAGACTGATCATATTTAATGGTTTAACTAAAAGTTTCGTTCATTCCAAAATTTTAATATCAGCATAGGTTGAGTATTTTCTTTTTTTCTGCACTGATATATCTGTTACTAGTTTACTGATTTATCATTTCTTGGTGATCTGTTTATTACCACTATTGTGATTGGAGTTGGTGCTATCTGTATTGCCATATATGTACTTATACGGGAGTGGTTTTTTGGGCTGTTGTGAGACATGCTGTGGGTCCAACATTGCTTCACTGTGGACTGTTAGAAGCAGCACATTCAAAAGTTAAATTAAAACTCCTGGGGTACTCTGACTAATATTGCCATTTTTGTTTTTACCTTTGTGTGCATATTCCTGTGTATAGATGTAGCGGAATTGTATATCCTGGGTACCTCACCAAAAATTGCTCCATTGGCTTCTTTTTTGTATTTAACTCCTATCATTTAGGTAATCGTATGTTCTCTCATTTCTATAGATACTATCATTATTCCCTGTCATTTTGAGATTTATTCATGAAAATCCCTGTCATACTCTCTACGTTTCACCTACACGGGTCCTTTTCTGTAGGCTAATGGCTCATGAAAAGAGCGAAAATTGCTATATAGTTGATATATGGCGTTTCTGTGAATTCATAATTACTGTCATCTATGTCTATCTAATCTTGAGGTCAAATTTTTATTGGTGGTTGGGGTAATGTTTTGGAACCATTACATGCTCCACTAGACAAATGAGATTCATTCTATCTAGTTAAAGGGGTGTGTTGATACTGCGATGATTTCATGGACTTGTTCATAAGCATGGTAAAACGGCCTTAAAGGGTTAAGCAAACTAGATTTATAGTATCATTGCGATGAGATGGGTATTAATTTAAGGGTTTAAGAGGCTAATTGAGGAAAAGTTAAAGTCACTTAAATAAAAAGTCTAAGAGATAATGTTTGACTCAAAAGTAAGTCAGTACTCGTAAATTAGATCTAATATTCTAGAACAGGAGTGTTAAGTCATGAATTATCTCTTTACATATTATATATAATCGTACATAATAGTATACATATGTATTTGAAAAAAGGTGATAATAGCTAAACTATTATCTAATATCTAAAAATGATATTATTTTTGATGTATAGTATTAATTACTTTTGGTACTGTTGGCTAATGCATGTAAAAAGAATGATATCTTTAAATATCTAAATTATTTACAGTATTTAGTAATTCAAAATGTACTAATTGCATACATATCAAAGATATATTGGGGTTATATTTGAGTTTACAAGGATATAGTGGAACTCATAGAATGTGTTATAATGGCAGCAGTCCTCTAAGCTCTTTGCTACACTTAGTGGTATCATGCATACAATTCTGTATGGATCTTTCTATAATATTGTTTTTGACGTAATATCAATTAAATATGCGCAATTTAATTTCCCTCAGTTATTTTTGCATTAATAATATGCATTAACTTATTCCTATTTATTTACTTTTTTATTCTTTTGTTTTTGTTTTGCCTACTCGGTTGAAGTCCTACGCTGCGTGTTCCTAATGCAATTCAATTTATCACTTTCGGTGCTAAGGTGTCTGTCCGCGGTCTCTGACTGTGTATCTGGCTAGTAATGTGATGCTAGTCGGACTCTATTTCTGATTGTGTCTTGCTTCATCTCTGTTGTGCTCTCCTTATTCTTCGTCAACGCGTCTTCCTCCCTCGGTTAGCTCCTTGTTCTCTCTTCCGATATTACCTTGCTGCTTTTTTCTCTGGCGTATAGGGGTTTTGTATCTTTTTTGGTTTTTTTAATGACTCCATATATATGGAAGTGGGTTTGACTCTCATTGCTTATCTCTCTATAGACGTATCTTCTTATCATCATATGACCAAATGACAAGTTCTGCACTGCATTAATTATTAAGACATTAAATGGTGTTTTGCTTAACACTCACATCTAGATATATCTTATCTCATTGGTCATTCTTCGCGTCTTGTTATGTTTCTCTAGTGATTCATATCTATTTATTTTGTCTATGTCATACTACTGAGTTTTTTTAAATTATAGCTTTGAGCTACCACTTATCTTTACATCCGGTTCCGAAAGATTTCTCTCTAAACTCAGAGAGGGGTAGCTTTTATCGACAGTCAAGAAACAATACATACTATCGCATCATTAGATGTGTATAGATTGTCGCATGGGAGCTAAAGAAAAGAATGGTGATAATCATGCTATGAATACTCGTATATGACGTTGAGCATGACCAAGAAGCAGTGGATTACACAACTTAAAAATATACTACTTCCGTACCTCTCCTTGAAATTCTCATGACGCACGCTAATGGAATTATAAGGATCTTCTTCGCAACGGTAAAGGAATATTATGAGTACAATATCTGAGTGGATTTAAACTAAGTCGCTTAGGGATGACGATGAGTGTCTCTCCCCTGCTCTTCTAGACAGCCACAGATATAATTTTAAAAGGAAATGATCGTTTACGCTGTTTGGAGATGTTATTGGTTTGCCTAAAATCCATTATGGCAAGGTCTGTATCAGATTAGCATAATAAAGTTTATTTGTTTAGTGATTGTGTCGTATTGTGTCTTCATTTTTTGTTATAGATATATAGTAGAATGACTATGCTGTAAATTAAATTGAATCGCTTAGGATCTCTTTTAGTTGGTTAACGTAAGTGGTCTAAAGTATATATTACGATAGAAAATCGTAATATGAAGAAATGATAAGAAATAAGACATTAAAAAGGAGGCGAAGACTTAGTTGGGTCGATCAATAGCTTCTCGGGAATAATATCATAAGAAATGATCGATGATAAATTTACCAGGAGTAAAAGTGGTGAACAATAGCCTCTTGAAGTAATATTCTCCTAAGTTTCTATGTTCTTTTTCAAGATGAGATTGGATCTTCTATAATGCTTTTCAGAAAGGCAAGTCTACTGTACACATCGAGCTTTGATATTGATATTGATGGCGTTAATAAAACGATGAGGTTATGAACATATGTCGTGTGAATCTAGAGTAATATGATGATCGGAAACATGTAAACCTTAGTGCCTATATTCAAGGTACACTGTGTATGCTACAACTATATATTTTATAGAACTTGCTAGTAGGATTATGACTAATTACATATTGGAACTAGTAAGAATAGTAGAACAGCAAATTAAATGCTAGATACAGTATGTGGCATGAAAGACTACTATCATGATAACGACGTTATACTTTTCCATTTGTTGTCAGAAGGCTCTCAACAACCTTTTAGCTATTTATTATCCTAAGGATTACGAGTATCGATAAGAGATATATAATCAGTATTAGTAGTCTAATGTATGTTAATACTGTTTGTTGTATTATAAAAATTAAATATGATAGTACTTTTCAAAATTCTATGGTTTTAGTAGCAATTGTCTAGACACGAAATATTCAGGAGCACATTTTATATCTATTATTATATTCCTGTGTTGATAGAAACCACGTTAACGCTATTGATTTATGTCACATTTCTCTGCCTAATAGAAGTTAGAACGTTCGTAGACATAGTGTGAGAAGTTTTATGATGGGAAGATTTCTAGGGACATTCCTCATTCTGATTGCTGATGATCATGATGAAGCCCATGTAAATGATTACAACGCCTTTGTAAAGACTATCAAAGGGTCCAACAAACAAAATAGGGTTTCATAACCTTAAGATTTCCTCTTAGTACCAACTGTTTTTGTCCTCATTCTAATCAACATTTAACAACTTTGAATATTATCATGTAAAACAAAGAAGGAGGAAAAAAAAACTGAACAATGTATTATAATGAATTGATTGTCATTGGATAAAATCACAATAAATAATAAGCACTATTATACTATATGAGAGTCGTTATTTTCGGTTTTCATAACACAAGTATACAGTAATGATACTATATTTATATGTTAAACTTTCAACTATTATCTAAGCTTTTGGTTTAAGATGATCCGATTTACCATGGTATCAGAGCTGCATGAATAAAAAGTCACGAGTTGGATCTCTCCTATCTCCTCCTTCCATTTCTAAACTTATTATTCTAACATAAAATAACAGAGGTAAACACGGGCAAACTGTGTTTACTTCAAATTTAATTAAATTAAAAACAACTATGAGTTGTCATTTTCAAATACGTAGTATGACATGTGAGTAGTTAGGTTCAATTAAGCATATAAATTTTAAGGAAGTAGTAGCTTCCAATCTTCGATTATGGATGACTTGGGAGTACAACTAATCTCGCACACCTACCAACCGTCCTTTCATTTGAAGTTGAATATAACCCACTTGACAATTTCTTATACTCCGGTTCTAATGAATTTTGACTTTTTTAAAGCTACTTTAGTTCGTGACACGTACATTGGTATGAATTGATGAAACTAAACAAACTTAAGTGAAAAAAAGAGGTTGAATTGAAATGTGCAAAATGATGTGTAAGTGATTAACACACATCATTTTCATACTACATAATCTTGAAATTGTTTGGTTATGTAAATCAATCAAAAAATGGATTTTATATTGTGTAAAAAAAAAAAAAAAAAGTCAACATGCTTCTAAAAAAATCACTTTTTTCTAGAACTTATTATTACAAAGATTAATCAATAATATACTAGTTAGCACGTGTTTAGTTTATCTAATTAAGCAAAGTTGTTATAATCATGCATGCATGTCACTGTATTACTTATTTATTGCTGCAATCAGAAAAAGATGTGATACGCTCATATCATAATGTATTAATTAGATGTAATTCCCACTTGTGATATATGGAGAACATAAAAGTACCACAATGGGGCATTAGAATTGAGAAATTTGTTGCGTATGCTTGCTGTTGTGTCGCGAAGACCGTAATGAACATCCCATTGCATTGTTAATCCTGCTATTATTAGCATCATTACGTTACTGTAATTTAAAGTGTCTTAAGATCGTTGTCTAATACAAAACGCAATGTATTATGATTCGAGGAAACGTATACGAACATGGAAATGGTTAAATGCAACTCGTATATACTCCGTTATTGTATGATTCACAAGTTTAATGCTATTGAGCTTATAGTTGTCTACATCAAAACGTTTTTTTTAAGAAAAGTTTGTCTTATATTTACTAAAATCATAGATAGTTGTGACTCAACTAATGAATATGAGGTCTTTTTTGTTGATATGAGCACGTAACATGTTACTTAATTGCTCGTAGAACTTTTTCCTTTTGAAATCTTACATTACTCGATTTGAATGTGCGGAGTAAAAAAGCGGGTTATGGTCCAAAATTGGATATAACAGTATAAACATCCGTTATTACCAAGATCGTAGTACAAGTTTTAATATTTATATAGGAGTGACGATCAAAAGCAACATTATATTCGCACTTTAATTTAGATTAGTTTTTTGCTTCTTTTATTCAGGTACTTGCATGTTAGTGCTGAATATGATTAAATTAAAAGTGAACTCTTATCATATATTTGTAAGATACAATTGATTATTGGGGTAGTGGTATTGAAACTGTACTAGTAATATAAGGAACCTGTGTTCGTCCCATGCAGTAATAATTGGATGGTACTAAACCTTACACTTAAACTGATCACTTGAATCGTCATTAGAGAGTCGTCTAGACTCTAGAGCGACAATCGAATATGATTGTACGTAACAAAAAGAGCGACAACTGAATACACAAAATAAATACAAATAAGTATGTAAGGTATGATTGTGTTGGAATATAAATGCAAACAGCTAAGCCATCCTTTTATTATCTCACAATCACATGAGCATTCCCCTTCATGCAAGACATACATTCTCTTATATTTCACCACTCCTAACATTTCCYATTAAATTCTTCGAGGCTCCTACAAYATGATACTTTAATTTGATTGAATCTCATTTATTTACACAAAAATGGGTGAAAGTCAGAGTGAGGGAGTAGCAAACTACAAGCAGAGGCTGCAGAGGAAGAAGAAGGTGGTGTGTAGGAATCGTCGCGCTAGGGTGAGCTTCTCAGCAAACTTGCCTAGCGACGTTTGTGGTGGTTGGGCCGATAAGACCGTGTGTGCAGTCTTATACACGAAAGATCCTTTCGACGATTTGAGGAAATCGATTCGAGAGATGGTGAGAGAGATTGGRGTTTGTAGCTGGGGGGACATGGAGGAGCTTGTTTACTGTTACATTGCCCTGAATTCCTCTGAAGTTCACAGGTTCATTGAGGATGCTTTTCTTAGCTTGTTCAATCATCATCATAATAATAATAATAACTAGATAATACTTATTATTTGATAATATTGTGTTTTGTTTGTTGAATTATATGTTGTTTAATTTAATTTGTTTGAGTTTATTCTTTGATCTCTTAGTTTGTAAGCTAAGTATCTTAATTACTTGTACGAAGAATTGCTTGTTCTGCAATAATAAGAGTAATTCAATGCTTGCTTGCTTTGGTCGAAATTTTATTCAAATACAATCATTATAATTCAATGTCTTCTATTTAATTCAATTAATATCGTAAAATTGGTTGATGTATATAGTTCTAAATATGTAGTTGTAATTGATGTGATTATAAYGTTAGAACTAATAAATTAAAGAGGTGAAAACAGTTAAGACTAAAATCATATGTAGTACTATCAAGGTTTTATACACGTTGTTTCAATTATTTTTCTCTCATTTCTTCCTGAAAATCGCTATCGTTATTTTCAAAATACAATCTTACATCTCACGTTTCACGTACCAATTAATTGTGCGTCACTCTTATAAAGCTCGCTTTGTAAATAGCATCTATCCGAAGCCTTTCCTAGTCCTCTCTTCTTCTCTACCACCTAGCTAGTTGACCACCTTATTACCAACAACTTGAAAACCATCATAAAATCATAAAAAACTAACCACTAAACTTTTAACTCACAATATTAACTACTTACGACGGTCCCAAATTCTAATAATTGATATCTACCACATGCATGCAATGCAACAACAAACAACAAAAACAGTACATGAAAAATTGACCATTACTTGCATTGTAGTAACACCCATTAAAAATCATGTTTCATAATGTAGGGTCATATACCACTTAACTTCGTTCTGAAATAT
>SNQN01000236.1:31434-47342 GCA_008642245.1 Bassia scoparia | reverse complement strand
AAAAAAATAAAATTATGCAAAACTAAACTTTCTGAATTGTAGATACCATAACGTCTAATACTGGGGACCATGAACCCATGATTCATGACCCAAAACCAATATTGTAAACAATCAGGAGTTTGTTTAATGGTTTTCCAAAGTGCTAACGGGGGGATTGGTCGGATTAAAAAAGATCTCGGATTGAGGTTCTCAACTTTGCATTTGTAGAAATCATATTTAAAAGAGGGGCTCACCCACCATAAGTTAAAAATGTGCAAGTTTGTGGGCATGCCGGGGGTTTTAATCTTCTATATTAGTGGAGCTAAAATTTCGTGGAACTCGGTAAACATTAATAATAATAATATTATTGTATAACAAACGATCATAAACATCAAACTCAACCTTGTTAAGATATCAAGGATGTTTGGAGTATTTGGGACAACCACCAAAAACTACAAAACAGTAATTTTTCTTAAAGCCAGATTTTTTTACAGTTAGAATTTTTGATGGGAAAAAAACATACAATTAAATTGTACCCAATTGTCGTTCATTCCAAATTTTAAATATTTCGTAGGTTGGGGTATTGGCAAAAATTGTAACAAGGAGACCTTAACCATACAATTTTGCCATTACCCCACTATTACCGGTGGGGAAAAGATGGGGAGTTTCCCCATTGCAGGACCTAGGCACCTCAAATATTGATTTCAGGCTTGGGCCCAAATTCATCCGTTATTGGATCGGAGAACCTCGTTCCTATGTTTTGATTTATTTTTTTTAAAAAACTCCTTACAAACGAAGTTATTTTTTAGTTTTCTCACTTTCATTTTGAGGGATTACGTGATTGACCACATCTTACTTTTCACTCCGTTCCTTTTGTGGCAAGTGGCTAACGAAGAAATTCTAAAGTTGATATTGCTTAATTAAACAGATTCAAGCTCATTTATTCAACTTGGGCCGTAAAATTATTGAGGCCGGAAAAAGTTTTTTAAGGGCCAAAGCTAAGCTCAATTTCCATGTCTCATACTCTAATGGATGGGTATTTAGCCATGTTAATCAGCGCGCCCTTAAAGGTATTCACTATACTCAGATTACTTCATAGTTGGGTTATAATTTAGGAGGTGCAAATCTGCAAAAAAGGCTTGTATGTTACCTCTGTAGATAATTTCACTGAACCAGTGTCTTTCGGACTTCTTAAATTAAAATCGACGATCGAAGATTATAAAAGTTATAGGCTACTAATCAAACTCACAAACATTTTTTCTATTACGATAGACAAGTTGCAAAACGAAAATGAACTTAATCTATTAAATCTATATCATAACTTATCAAAAATCTGAATTCGATTTTGGGTTCAATTCCAGAACAAAAATGGACTCACAATGTTTACATGGGCAAATCCTGGAACCGTTTCACACATAGTCTTACTATCATATCGCTAATATCTCAATTATTATTAAACACATAGGATTAAAATTCTCCTCAACATTGCTTAAACATATGCTATATCCCTATTTATTATTTTTTTTAGTTTTGTTTTGTTGGGCGAAGCAGGGGGGTCTTTGACCCAGTATTGGGGAGTGTTTGTTCGTCGTTTCACTGCCACATGGCTTTAAAAATGTGATGGCCGAGTCGGAAACAACGGGCCTTGTCATTTTTTTGGCCCTCTAAATTTTCAAATGTTTCCACGGTTGGCTTCCTCCTCAACCCTGGGGTGTTTTTACGGACAGGGTGATTTGGTCTTTTACTAGCACTGACCCAAGTGGAAAGGGGGGAGTAAACCCCTAGTATTATCAACAAACATGCCACAATCAAAAGCCTGCAAATTAAATCAGGAGAAAAAAAAATGATTGTTAAAAAAAAACTATTATTAATATTATGGCACTCGTACTTCACTACCAATATTATGTTTGCAATATACATATCAAGATATCATGTACATCTACATCGGTCTAACGATTTCCTACGAATCGATGAGGGGAGCTTTCCGCTCAGCAACATTTTCATTAGATGATCGAAAAAAAAAGTATTTTCCCGATCGGGTCTATGATAGGAATCGGATGAAGCAACAATTAAAAAATATCCTATTCCGATTCCTCGCAAAATCTTTGGCTCCAAGGGCATTAGGTAACTTCAATAACGGCTACAAAATATTAGATGGATCCACTCGAAGAGATTAACATGGGTGGGCTGGAAATGTTTGAGGTGGCCCCTGCTTGGAAACAATGATGGTCGCCGCTACGAAATTAAACTAACAGAAGTGTGGTTGAGTAAATCGCCAACACTCCCTGCAAATCGACATTACAATGTAAAAGAATTATGTCTTATGTTAGCAGCTGCCGGATGTTTCCGTTTTTTAATACTCCGCTTATTTCGCTTAGGTCTCTTTGTAATCTTTGTAACTGGGGATAAATTACCGTATATATTAATGGGGAAAACCGTAAAGAATAAAAAGATTTAAGAGGACAAAAACTTTTAGGGCAAATTTTACTTCGTTAAATAAAAAAGGGAATGCGAAGGGGAATTTTACGGTTTTAACAACATGGGTGGACCAGCTTCGAATCCATCCTTAGTTCCATTGACGACCGGGTCTTTCAAATCCATGGCAAAGACTCCTTTACCCAAACCCGCTGTTGAATCTGATGCACATTATAAAACAGAGTAACTGGTCGGCCCAGTTTTTTGGAACGGAAAAGCCTTGCCAATTTCCAACCTTAAATGCCCCAACAATTATATTTTTATAATGACATAATGACATACCAATAATTTGTACAAAATATGGTTAGTCAGCCTACTGCAACCGATGGTAACGTTGATCCGGCCGCTTCACTTTACATATGTACCAAAAGAACACGGGGAACATGATAGAAAGGAAAATAAGTTATGGTTTGAGATCAATGTATGTTAAAATATGGTGCCGCCGTAATGACAAATAATATGAAACTTTCAAATTCCCGAGGTTGTTAAAGGGAGCAATTAATCAAAACGAAGTTAAAAAGTACGGAAAAGAATATATTATACCGGTGTGAATAAAACCCAGGTTAGATATGATTTAAACGCTACGCTACCAATAGACCAGTGTGCCCACGTGGGAAGAAATTTTGGGATTGGGAAACTTTGGGAATCTCATTCCTGGTGTGATGAAGCATGATGAAAAAGCCCAGAAAACGATACCCCCACGCCCCTTTTGGTAAGACTTTTAATTCAACAAAGGGCTCAACCAAAACCCAAAAAGGTTCCCCCCTAACCTTATTTTCCTCTTTTAGGTCCTCAAGTTATTTGTCTCCTTCTAAACAAACACATTTAACACTTCTTAGCAATTTAATTTCAGTTAAGTTTACAAGAAGTGGGAAAAAAAAAAAACAAAACAAATGGGCATGGATATTGCATGAAATTCAAATCATTAATTAGCTAATTTTAAAGCAGTAGAACGGATTTGGATTAAAAAATGACAGAATATAAATTTATTATCTTGAGCCTCAACCATTCTTCTAAATTGGTAGGATGGTCAACCGGTAATTATTTTCAAAAGTTAGCATTTGGGGACAAAAAGTCACGAAGGAGTTCGATCCCCGGCTCGTCATCCCTCTCCATTAAATTAACTTATTATTCTTAACAAAAATAACAAGGTTTAAACACGGGCAAACTGGTTTACTTCCAAATTAATTAAATTTAAAAAACAACATGAGTTTCAATTTTCAAATTCGTTATTGAACAAACATGTGGGAGTGTTAAGGTTCAATTAAGCAGCTATAAATTTTAAGGAAAGTAAGAGCTTCCAATCTTCGATGTTGGGATGACTTGGGAGTACAAAACTAAACTCGCCCAACACCTACCAAAAACCGTCCTTTCATTTGAAGTGAATAATAACCCAACCAAATTGGAACCAAATTTCATTATACTTCCGGTTCTAATGAAATTTTGAACTTTTTTTAAAGCTAACTTTAAGATTTAAGTGGGAACAACGACATTGGTAATTTGGAATGTGAAAAACTTTTAAACAAACAAAGTGAAAAAAGAAAAGAGGTTGAATTGGAAAGTGGCAAATGATGTTTGTTAAGTGATTTAACACCCCATTACCTTTTCATACTTTACATTATCTTGGAAAATGTTGTTTATGTAAACAAATCAATCAAACAAAATGAAGAATTTAATTAATGTAAAAAAAAAAAAAAAAAGGTTTTTTCAACATGGCTTTTATAAATTTAAAAGCACTTTTCTAGAAATTATATTATTACAACAAGGATTAAATCAATAAAATATACTAGTTAGCCTTTTTAGTTAATCTAAATTAAGGGCAAAAAAGTGTTTATTAACATGGGGGCATGCCATGCTACTGTATTACTTAATTTCATTAGGGCTGGCCAATCAGGGAAAAAGATGTGATTACGTTCAATCATATCGTATAATTAAGAGTAAATTAAGCCCACCCCTGTGATAATGGGAGAAAACATAAAAGTATTAACAATGGGGGATTCATGAGGGAAAATTGTTGCGTATTGCTGTGTTTTTGTTCCGCGAAGAAGGAAACCGTAATGAACAATCCCTTTGGCCAATTGTAATCCTGCTTTATTAGCAACATAACGTTTACGTAAAAAATTTAAAGTGCGTTAAGATGCGTTGGAATAAGGCGCGCAATGTATTATGATTCGAGGAAACGTTTTTTCTTTATTATATGGAACATGAAAAATGGTTTAAATGCAACTCGTATATACTCCGTATTATTGTTGAATTCACCAAAGTTTTAATGGCTATTGGAGGGCACATTATAGTTGGCCAATACATCCAAAAAAACGTTTTTTAAAGAAAAAAAGCACTGGGTTTCTTTATATTTACTAAAATCAGTAGATTAGTTGTACTCAAAAGGGAATATGAGGTTATTTTCGTTGATTTTGAAGCACGTAACATGTACTTTAATTTGCTCGAGAACTCCTAATTTGGAAATCTTCATTTACTCGATTTGATTATTGCGGAGTAAAAAGACGGGTTATGGTCCAAAATTCCGAATAACAGTTATAAAACAACTTCGTATAATTACCAAGAATCGTAGTACAAGGTTTTATTATTTTATATAGGAGTTGGACAGATCAAAGAAACATTAAATTCGCACTTTAATTGATTAGTTTTTTGCTCTTTTTAAATTACAGGTACTTTGGCATAAGGTTATGCGAATATGATTTAAATTAAAAAAAGGGTAAAACTCTTATCATATATTTGTAAAGATACCAATTGATTATTTGTGTAAGTGGTATTTGGAAAACTGTCTTGTAAATATAAAGGAAAACCTGTGTCGATCCCTGCAGTAAATAATTGGATGGTACTTAAACCTAAAACCACTTTAAAAACTGATTCATTGGATCCGTTATAGCCCAAAAACATGAATCGACGATGGTACCACCAAAAAATTATAAACTGTTAAGGATTAAAAAACCTTTTCTCTAAAAAAAACAGGAAAACTTTTTGGATTGAATTTAAAATTAAAAAAAAAAGGCATGAAATTTTAATGCGATTTTTTGAAAATCTTCTATAATATAAGGGAGGGGGGGAGCAAATTGGGGTTCCCCCTATTGAAAACTTTACGTTTTACCCTTAATGAGTTTAATTTTTGAAAAATAAAAAAAATAAAAAGCTTCAAGCAAACTCATTATTTCAAATTTTAACCGCAATTTTATGGCAATTTGAAAAATGATTAATTAAAGTATTACCATTAATTTTCCCCCATTCAATCAAAATTGTATTATTATTGGGCAAATGATAATAAATATGGCAAGTTGGAAATCATTTATTTACCACTTTATATGGGATTTAACACAATGGGCAATAAAAACTGGACATTAAATTTTCGTAATAAAAAGAGAAATTAAAAATTTCAATTGTTGCCAATTATATTGTCAAATTCTTTTAATTGTAATTTTGGACACTTAATATCATAAAACGATGTAAATTTAAAATATTCCATTTAATATACAACTCAACAATAAACGCACAATGAATCTTAGAACAAGTCATTATTATTAATAGTAGAACTTATGGAATTAAATTACACCTTCGGACACTATATAAAGCACAAATTCCTTCCCATCTAAAAAACTCAACAACAACAATTCTTCTTTACTATGTTATTATTGTATGTATTCTCTATTATATAAGTTAAGGGGGGGAGGAATGTGTCCCTTATTAAATTGGTTTCTCATATACCCTGAGATTAAATTACCAATTGTTTAAAAAATAAATATTATAAATCTTTTTACCTCTTTCCAAATTTCCCAAGAGGTGTCCATGAAACTCAGGTATAATCGAGAACGTCATTGACTAGCAAGATGTTTGCAATCATCTCTGAGTTATTCAACCTATATATTCATGAAATACTTTATGTCTTCGTCTGTACTATCTACGAGATTTTTGTCTCTTCAGACTCAGTCAAGTGGCTTCTTCATATAACCTATAACTAATTCCTTTGCACAACTTCGACCGGTTTCTTGGTAATTTTAAACTTTCTCAGTTAGTACACGCTCTACCATGATATACTTTATTTTCATATCACACTAATAAACCAATTGCACACTTCGGGTTTACGATTTCGTTCGCCAGCTAACACAATAGGAAAAAAATCACATAGCTGTATCAAGGTTAGGTTTCAATTTACCAACCTTAATTAAAAAAAAGAATCAATTTGAACAAAATAATTTGATTTTAGCGGGTCTACGAATATTTCGTCGTGCGCCCGCTCAATACTAGATAAATCCAGCACAATCTAAAAGCAGAAAATCGTATTCAGGGTCTAATATAGATTTGCTTTCTCACGACAATTATAAATAGAAATTCTTCATAGCATAAAACACATCTTTCAGTGGGTCTGGATCTTCGTTCAAACACCGCACCGGTGTACTAGATAACAGTTTTCACATTCATGGTTTGTGATAGCACATCCCCGGGTGTAGCCACAACTCTTAAAATAAGATTGTTACCCCCCAAAAATGCTTCTGTGAAGGCAAAAATGATAGAAAGTTTTTAAGTGTCGTAATTATTAGCACGTTGTTATCGCGAATCTATAACTAATCGAACACTTCCGAAAAACATACGGTTCAAAATTGAAAATCATCGTGTTAGATTTTATTGTTGAAAGCGGCTCGGAAAATATGTGATAAGATCATTAGTCTAAACCCTCTGATTATATACATTTAGAAAGGCAAAGGTCAAACAAAACCACAACCAAGGAACATATTTATTAATTATTCTTTCTTATACTCGGTTTTTCTCGATTACAAATTCTCAAATGTTTTTTTTCTAACATTATATTCTACTGTCGCGATCTGGCTATGATTCTCATAGAAAGCTTTTGACAACTTTTCCAATTCAAAATGTCTCACGTCACATTTTTCTAGAATCACGAATTCATCTGGAATTATAATATTATAATATAAAAAATTTTTCATCTACTAAATATTTTCATTATGTATATTTTTTCTTCATGAATTTGTCGAAATCGTATCTAATATTTATCGCATAGACATCATACGACGCCAGTGCAAATACTGACCGTGCAAAAATACTTAGTTTTTTTAAAGATTAAACACAGGGGTTTGCTTCCTTAAGTGAATTAAGATATAATAGTACTTTCAAGTTAACAAGAGAAATGTTATCATAAGGAATCATACTTTATCATTGCAGAAAAGAGGGGGCGATCTAGAATAATCCAGGTTTAATCTTATTCTAATATCTCGTTAGAAGAACAATGATTTTTTATGGACAAAGACGTAACTAATGATCTCGACCAATCAAAAATTTGAAACATTATACATTCTTGCGTTCATAGTTATATTGAAAAGGAGAAAATAATATAATATACGCAAAAAGGAGTAGTATAGGCAGAACCAGAAATAAAAGGAGCTTGTTATCATTCAATATAATTCGTAGTATGAACTTTATAGCATTTCCTAGTCACCCATGTTTCAGGCTCCAATAGAAGAGAAAGCGCATTTTATATACGCTGAAGTTTACGAATGAGCGATATACGCTTCCCGATTATGTGGACAATTTTGTTATGAGTCGTATATTACGCTCGCAAACTAGGCCCTAAATCGCCAAATCCAGCGATATTATAGACGTCTCCCCTTATTCTTCCTCCGCGTATTACCGGGTTCACTACAATACGAGTGAGAGCCCCTATAAGGTGCCTCTAATATTTGAAAATCCCACATAGGATTTTATTCACATTTTACGCAACGATTTTCAATACGGATATGATCTTTTAGGCCTACGTGCAATCTTTGTAAAGTGCCGACTTTCCAATCTTTCCAATTTCCATTTTGTTCTTCTATAAGACATCTACGGTGCGTCCATTCTCAATATTTTTAAAAAGAGGCCCTCTACTTTCCAACTTTTCAACACAACTCTATCGACAAGGTACCATACACCATAAAACACGAAGTCTTTTTGCTTTAATCTACATTATCGAATTCTAGGGGGTTTGAACTTAAGCTATGATCAAACAAGGGTTCTGAGATTCAGTTGAGCATTCATCTATGTACCTCCCGTAAAGGAACTCCTAACTCTCTTCACTTATCTTGGTGTATATAACTAGATTAACCATTATTATTAGTTACTTAAATAGTTAAACAGTTTCCCTGTTCACAACTGATAGTGAATGCTTAGAATACATTTTATATTGTTCTATGTGATAATTACAGTAAGGTTTGTGGTCATAACTGTTTTCAAAAATGTGTGGTCATTGTTTGAGGTTTGGCTTCATTTGTCTTTTATCATTTCGATATGTTTTGTACTTTATTATTATCTCATTGTCTTAAGGGTGACTAACGATTCGTATTTCTTGTAATAGCGTATTGAAGCGAAAGATCATAAATGCGCTCGTTTCATCGAATATTAAGCTTACACCAAATATGTTTATTAATTATGTCCCTCTTGCTTCCAAGCGATCAAGGCGGAATGATTTTCGTTTGTTCGTTTATCTAAACTAACCTTTGTTTAGTTGTACAGCCGTAAATTTAGGGTAAGATGAGTTGTATTATATAATTTGAAGTGTCTTTATACTTCATATTGTCATGTTCTATAATTTGTATATATTTTGCTAAACAAAGACCGTGAGGAAACATTAATTGTGAATCACTTTTAAAGATCAGGGGAACAAAGTTCAACTTTTTGATCAGGACCTGTTTTTTAGGCACCGTTTTTTAACAATGGGATATCACTAGCCAAACGGGTCACCACATTTCTTATTAGTACCTCAAAGGAATCAGTCTTGTTCTTGTGCTTAATAGGGGAAAACAGAAACATTTTCTTTCATAGTTAAATGTTTCATCCTAGTAGTTGTGTGTATTCGTCTTCCTTTTAAATGGTTTTGCCCTAAAAAACAAACAATTAAGTATGTTAAATGTGTCAAATTTCACAATAATACTTTGTGGTTTTTTTTTCTCATATAGATATTTAGGTGAAAATAAAAGCAAGTTGCTCAATTTTCCCAAAATGGTAAAAACCGAGTAAAAATTTTAACCGCTAGCGATGGATGTTCTGAGAACGAGCATAATTGGGTTACAGATTGACTGCCATTTATCCAGTTACTTCCCACAAACATGTCCCCAACCCACAAACTGAATGTTACTTAATTGACCAGACTGAGAACTTGTACCCATGTATTTTAGTTTAGGCACCAACGATTTTTAAACCCCTCGACGTGCTACATGTCCTTGAAGGTTGTATGATTAAAATAACCTTTCTAGTATGGAACATCTGGTGGCGACTCCCCTTACTCGACAAACTACCCCAACGCACTCACGTGCGGATCCGTGGCTCAAAGCCCACGCACAAGCACTCGATGTAGTACCAAGCCGCGCAGCCGCCATACGCTGAAGGCTTGCGTGTGCTCCGAAGATCCTTTATACACCGAGTTTGATTTTTAGAGTATCTGGTAAAATGTTTCGATCAATCTTGCAAACTTGCATTGATAAAAAATTAATATTTATTATTCGTTTCCTTCCGTTCAGAGGGGTCCGAGTCAGAGGATTTCACTTTAACTCCACCGAGGTACACGAAACAATGGTCCGCTATCTCTACGGGTTTTTGTAACTCACTACCTCAAATATCCGAGACATCAAGAAGTTTTAATTTAAAAACACGTTCAGCAAACTTTACTGACTGTCGGAGATATTATAAGGACTATATATTTTTGTCACAGCCATTCGCACCAGAATTATTCATGACCAATTTCTTCCCAGACACATCAAACAAACATCTCGTTTCCACAAACGACCAATAAGAAATAGCTTCTCGCAAAAAAAAAAAAAGATAAAAAAAAAAAGCACGTAGAGGGAGAAAACCAACGCCCGTAGGATCCAGGCGACATTTCGCCATAAGGGCAGACATAACACCGCAATCAGAAGCGTATCCAACTCGTAAAATATACAAGGGAACAGGGTAATACACAATAACATTTTAGGCATGTACCGGCTAGTTAGTCAAAACCAAATGTGTAGGGTATTTGGGGATATTTTAACTCAGGGATGTGACCCGTGAGTTACTTGAATCTTGTGAGTTGCTCTACGTCAGATTCGCCAAACTTAAACTACCAAAGTGACAACTTTGCTGAACTTTTCGTTCTTACATTCGGGTGAAACTTACCGTGAAGTGATCAATTGACTCTTATCGAGAACTCCTGTGACGTTCAATATAAGAATCTGGGGGCGAGAATTGTCTGGTGTAGACACCTGATTTCTGATCACTGTCTACACTTCCTAAACTGAATGTTTTATTCCAAGTGATAGAATAAACTATGACCTGCTGTGTGCCTTCACTCAGCATGGATACTTTCTAGAATTATACGAAACAGCTTTCGATGAAAGAGATGCTGCTGATATCTGAGTCGCTACAAATGTAGTAGCATCTATCTCACAACTGCAAGAGCAGAGCATTGTGATACCATATACTCTGTTATGCTACATTAAAAATTAAACCTGATTGGTAGTCCGGTAACTCCGCCGTCATCACTGCACAAACTGGATATGTCGTACTGAGTAAGCAGTTCAAGTGCATAAGATGTATCAGATTGACCCTGGTCAGAATACATATTATTTAGTTCTTGTCTGTGTGTGTTATTGTCCTTCCAAAAGTGATTTGTCTTAAGACAAATTGAGCAATTTGATAGCTTCCGAGACTGTCGTAATTCTCGTCTCTTCCTATTTTGTAGGGTCTAATTCATCATGATTCGTCAGCTATGTGCTTTTTCATCATCCCGCTCAGTTATTTTACTAATATTCTTGTCTGAATTTTACTTAGTGATGATTTGTTCTCTTAATGATAATAGATTAGTGACAAAATCTTTCTATGCAACTGTTTAATTAAAATATACGCCCAGAATCACAGCACGAATAAATACGTCATACTATGCTGCATATCACATATTGTCCGGAAGTCCTTCAGGTTGTACTAGGCTGTAGGTGGTCATCTGATATGATAAACTTTTTTTTAACAGTAGATTTTGATGGAAAAACATACAATAATGTACCAAATGTTTCGTTCATTCCAAAATTTTAATATCAGTAGGTTGGGTATGCAAAAATGTACAAGTAGGACCTTTACCATACAATTGCCATACYACTACTACGGTGGAAAGATGGAGTCCCATGCATGGACCTAGCACCTTCAAATTATTGATTCGGCTTTGCAAATTCATCCGTTATGATCGAGAACCTCGTCCTCATGTTTGATATTTTTTTAACTCCCTACAACGAAATCGTTTTTAGTTATTCTCTACTTCATTTGAGATTTCACTGATCCCACTCTCCTACTTTTCACTCCGGTTCCTTTTTTGTGGCTAAGTGGCTAACGAGGAAATTCTAAAGTTGATATTGCTTTAATCAAATCAGCTCATTTATTAACTTGGGCCAAAATTATTGAGGCGGGAAAAATTTAGGCCCAAAGCTCCAGCATACAATCATGGTCTCATACTCTAATGGATTATAGCCATGTTAATAAGGCCCTTAAAGGGTATCACTAGATTATATCATTATAATGGGTTTAATTAGGTTAGGCACTAAAACAAGGCTATGTATGTTACCTACTCGTAGATAATTTCTGAACAGATGTTCGACTTTTACATAAAATACGAAATTAAATATAGTACTCTAATCAAATCAAAACATTTTTTTTTTAATAATATTGACGTTTGCAAAACGAAATGATACTTAAATCTATTATAATCTATATTCATACTATCAACAACTAACTCATTTGGCATTCAATTCCAAGAAAAATGGACTACAATGTTTACATGCCGCAATCCTGAACTCTTTCACTACATAGTCTACATTCATATGCTAATATCTCAATATTTTACTACAACAATATGCATAAATTCCTCAACATTTTTGCTAAATCAATATGCATATTATCCCTATTTATTAGTTTTTTTTAGTTTTGTTTTGTTGGGGAAGCAGGGGGTCTATGACCCAGTATTGGGAGGTTTGTCGTCGTCTTCACTGCCATGGCTAAAATGTGATGCAGTCGGAACAACGGTGGCTGTCATTTGTGGCCCTCCTATCTCAATGTTCACGGTTGCTTCTCCTCCAACACTGGCTGTTTTCGGCAGGGGTGATTTGGTCTTTTTACTAGATCCCCATAGGAAGGAGTATAACCCTAGTATTTATAAAACAAACATGCCCAATCAAAACTGCTAAATTAAAAGGAAAAAAAAATTGATTGTTAAAAAAAACTATATAATATATGGCACTCGTACTTCTACCAATACTTATGTTTGCATTACATATTCAGATATCATACATCTACATGGTCTAACGATTTCCTAGAATCGAGAGGGGAGCTTCCGCGCAGAACATCATTAGATGATCGGAAAAAAAAAGTATTTTTCGTATTTATGATAGGAATCGATGAAAGCACATTAAAAAAATCCTTTCCGATTCTCCAAATTCTTGGCCAAGGGCATTAGAACTTCAATAACGGCTACAAAATCATTAGATGGACCATGGGATTAACATTGGGCCTGGATAGTGGGGGCCCCTGCTTGAAAAATCAGCCCCACGAAATTAACAAGAATGATGGTTGCTAGTAATCGCCCAAACACTCCCTGCAAATCAATCCAATTACAATATAAAAGTTATGTTTATGAAGCTGTCGTTTCCATTTTTTAATATCGCTATTTCGCTTAGTCTCTTTTATCTTTGTAACGGTAAAATCTACGTATATATTAATGTGAAAACCGTAAAGAATAAAAAGATTTCAAGGGACGAAGACCTTTTGGCGCAATTTTACTTCGTTAAATAAAAGAATGCGAAGGGAAATTTACCGAGTTTAACAACATGGTGACCAGTTCGGATCATCCTCTAGTTCCTTGACGACTGTGGTCTTCAATCTTCAAGACTCCTACCAAACGCTGTTTGAATCTGTGCGCAGTTTAATACAGAGTAACATAGTGGCCCAGTTATTTTGGAACGGAAAAGCCTTGCCAATTTCCAACCTGAAATGCCCAACTATATTTATAATATCATAATGTACATACAATAATATTGTAGCAAATATGTAGGCTAGCCTACTGCAACGATGTAACCGTCTCCGGCGGCTTCACTTGTTTACATATGTACCAAAAGAACACGGGGAACATGATAGAAAGGAAAATAAGTTATGGTTTGAGATCAATGTATGTTAAAATATGGTGCCGCCGTAATGACAATTAATATGAAACTTTCAAATTCGAGGTGTAAGAGCAATTATCAAACGAAGTACGGAGCAATATATATACCTGTGTGATGAACCAGGTAGCATATGATAAAACGCTCGCTACCAATAGAACAGTGCCACGTGTGAAATTTTGATGGAACGTTTTTGGAATCCTCATTCCTGGYTGCTGATGAGCATGATGAAGCCCAGAAAYGATTACACGCCCTTTGTAAAGACTAATCACAAGGGCTCCAAACAAACACAAAAGGGTTCCCATAACCTTGATTTTCCCTCTTTTAGTCCTCAAGTTTATTGTCTCCATTCTACAACACATTTAACAACTTCTTAGCAAATAATTTCATGTAAACAAAGAAGGGGAAAAAAAAACTAAACAATGTTCTATGATTATGTCATTGATAATCAAATCAATAATAAGCTATTAAGCTAGAGCGAATTTGGATTAAAATGACAGAGTATATATTATATTCTTGAGCCTCAACCATTATCTTAAATTTTTGGTTGAGATGGTCCGGTTAATATGGTATCAAAGTTAGCATGACATAAAAGTCACGAGTTCGGATCCCTCCGACTCTCCTCCCTCTCCATTCTAATACTTATATTCTAACATAAAATAACAGGTAAACACGCAACTGGTTACTCAAATTTAATAAATTAAATTAAGCTAATATGAGTGGTAGTTCAAAATCGTAGTATGACAATGTGAGTAGTTGTTCAATTAAGCTATAAATTAGAAGCTATTAGCTCAATCTTTCGATRTGAGACTGGAGTACAACTAATACTCGCACACCTACCAAAACCGTCCTTCATTTGAAGTTGAATAATAACACAATTGACAAATTTTCCATTATACTCGTTCTAAATGAATTTTTGAACTTTTTTTAAAGCTAACTTTAGTTAAGTGACACGTACATTGGTATGAATTGATGAAAACTAAACAAACTAAAGTGAAAAAGAAAAGAGGTTGAATTGAAAATGTGCAAAATGATGTGTAAGTGATAAACACCAATATCATTTTCATACTACAATAATCTTGAAATTGTTTGGTTATGTTAAACAATCAATCAAACAAATGAGATTTTATATATTGTGTAAAAAAAAAAAAAAAAAAGTCAACAAATGCTTCCTAAAAAAAATCACTTTTTTCTAGAACTTATTATTACAACAAGATTAATCAATAATATACTAGTTAGCACGTGTTTAGTTTAATCTAATTAAGCAAAGTGTTAATAACATGCATGCATGCTCACTGTATTACTTATATCATTAGCATGCAAATCAGAAAAAGATGTGATACGATCATATCATAATTGTATTAATTAAGATGTAAATTAGCCCTACCTTGTGATAATGGAGAACATAAAAGTAACAATGGGGATCAAATTGAGGAAATTTGTTGCGTATGTTGCTGTTGTGTCGCGAAGACCGTAATAGAACATCCCCATTGCCATTGTTATCCTGCATTATTAAGCACATTATACGTTACGTAAAAATTTAAAAGTGTCGTAAGATTCGTTGATATATAAGGCGCGCAACTGTATTATGATTCGAGGAAAACGTATAGAAACATGRAAAATGGTAAATGCAACTCGTAATATACTCCGTATATTGGTATGAATTCACAAGTTTAATGCTTATTGGAGCATTTATAGTGCATACATCAAAACGTTTTTTTTAAGAAAAGCTACTTGTCTTATATTTACTAAAATCAGTAAGATAGTTGTGACTCAAATGAATATGAGGTMTTTTTTTCRTGATATGAGCACGTAACATGTTTACTTAATTAGCTCGTAGAACTTTTCCTTATTTGAAATCTTCATTACTCGATTTGAATKATGCGGAGTAAAAAAAGACGGGTTATGTCCAAAATTGGAATAACAGTATTAAACACTCCGTATAATATACCAAGAATCGTAGTACAAAGTTTTAATTTATAATATAGGAGTGACAGATCAAAGCAAACATATATATTCGCTACTTTAATTTAGATTAGTTTTTTGCTTCTTTTAAATTACAGGTACTTTGCATAAGTTAGTGCTGAATATGATTAAATTAAAAGTGTAACTCTTATCATAATAATTTGTAAGATACCAATTGATTATTGGTGTAGTGGTAATTGAAACTGTACTTGTAATATAAGGAGAACCTGTGTTCGATCCCCTGCAGTAATAATTGGGATGGTACTAAAACCTAACCACTTAAAACTGATCATTGAATCCGTATTAGCC
>SNQN01000236.1:10347-27475 GCA_008642245.1 Bassia scoparia | reverse complement strand
TATTTCATCAATCATTGTATCTAAATTCGAAACATACATTACAATTTGTGATTTGAGGTGAAGAAATAATGTTGGAATGACACACAAAAAGTCTTAAAAGTTAACTTATGAAGACCGACTATGCAAGAATATATAATATGTCCAAATAAAACATCAACCAATTTGTTTGAGAATCAAAAATAGTGTAAGAAGTTCAACTTGAATTGCTCTAGTAGTTGAAATTTGGAAAATGTAATATTACGTGTCGCAATTTTGGTTTTTTTTAGGGAAATGTTATTGGTCATGACAATTGTCATTTGTCAAGTGTCCTATCTAATTAGCATAAAAGTACTTTAATTTAGGTACCTTACTCAACCAAAAAAAATTAAAAATTAGGTTGTTGGTTGCCTATAAAATTCAATATGTTGTGATTTTCTTTTGCTCTAAARTTTAAATTAAAAGTATTAGCGGAACATCACAATCAAAAATTTAAACTGCGGTGAAAACCTAGAAATACGTTATACTCTTTATCGATCACTCATCTTCACATGAAATAATGCCTTTTGGGATTGCCGCGGATTAATTCCACTTAGAAGGGAGATGGAGGAGAGATTTAAACTTGTGACCTATGTGTCACACAGGCTCTGATACCATATTAACTGACCATTTTAACTAAAAGATTAAGTTGATGGTTTAGGCTCAAGATCGAATACGTTATACACTCTATCAAAAGGGTCAAAGAAAACAACATCTTTTTCGGGTCGGTAAAAAAACATTTACGCGATTTTTTGTATACAACTGAGGAGTTAAGACACGTTCGATCAAAGATTTTTAGTGCTATAACACATTGTTCGTTTTGCTCATAAGTAAAAAAAATAGAGTGAAAAGAACAGACTTGTGAGATTAATATATAAAGGATGCATGGAGTAACAAATTAAATTAAAAACGGCTAAGTATAAAATTAAGAGTTTACCCTGATAAAGCAGTAAGAAATATCCAAACTCCAACCATAGGAGTCAACTTGGCTCCATTTCCCCTGAAACACATTCAAAATCATTAATAAATGTACCAAAAAATTTAATTACATGTAATTTCACATATTTCCCACGCATCGGGAATATCTTGTTAACTATGTATTGTCAAGATCTTTCCCAGAATATAATTTGGCACTTATAATTTTTTTACATATGTCTCAACACTCCACAGCGTGTACTTACTGTTTTGAACTAACAATGACATTCAGCCGATTTAAAATTAAAATTAAATAATAAATAAATAATCTTATAATATCGTAGACCTTTTAATTGGCGAAATACTGAATTCTTCTCGTGCGGGATTTCGTGTTTTTTCTATTTCTTGTATAGGAGTAGTAAAATGATTTCTTTAATTAAAATAATAGTCGCTCAACGACACGACATTTACACTTTTGTCGTCTGTTATTATTACCGACTGTATATTAACATTTTCTCACATGAGGTTGAACGTAGGATTAGTTGGACTCTAGAAAACAAGCATTGATCTGAACATATACTATTGTATGTCGTTTCATTCTCTATCATACACCGACCTTTAATGTTTTTGCTGCCTAAACAAAACAACAATGATTTATGTTATATCATATTGTTTGAACTTGAATACATTAGCCCGTATCAATAACTTTATTTATTCTAGGCTTACTGCATCCCATAATTTAGAACATCAATTTTGAATCTTCCTGACTATCGGCGATT
The DNA here is from genome assembly GCA_008642245.1 of Bassia scoparia. Classification (NCBI taxonomy): domain Eukaryota; kingdom Viridiplantae; phylum Streptophyta; class Magnoliopsida; order Caryophyllales; family Amaranthaceae; genus Bassia; species Bassia scoparia. The sequence continues at coordinate 25,766 of SNQN01000236.1, read as the reverse complement.
CATCCATATGTTCAACATGACTCACTAGAACTCACACATGGCATTACGTTATTATTTCAAAAACTGTACGAGGTACAGTAAAGCAAATTCTTCTCATCGTAGATTGTTTACCTAAAAAAATAGAAAATTTACAACAAACAATCAAAATTTCTCTTACCTTAGATCACACCATTATTAGAATAAGCACAACAAATTCTAGCCAATACAAAAATACACTATATTCATATAGTTATGCATACTATATATATATAATACGATATTCATTTATAGCTATTATATTACGTTATATATTAAATATATATATATAGTATATACTTTGTGACGCATAGAAACATGGTCAAAAAACAACAAAAAGAATAAGACAAAGCGATATACTTTACTACCTTTCGAGAATGAATGCGAAACTGGGGATAAATTAGCAGCAGAAGTGGCGGTAGCATGAGAGAAAACCAAAAGTGCCTTGATGTGTACGAAACCTAGTGAAGGTATTCATGTAACCCTGGTTCGCGGATTACGACTTGAACACATCATCATACCGAATAACGGACCCGAACCCTTTAACATCTTCTTCCCCAACTCCATTTTTAATTTATTTTTCTTTATTTTTTTACACTTATTTTTTGGGGGGGTTGAATTTGAGATGGAAGAAAGAAGCTGGAGAAAATGATCAAAAACCAGGCTTGAACTATATAAAGAAGAAGGGTGCAATAAAGTGGAGAATTAGACTAGCAGAATTTATGAAGAAGAAACAAGAAAAAGCAGGAAAAAAAAAAAGAACAAAGTAAGCTTAAAACCATTGTTTTTTATTAAAAAAAAACGAATTCGAAAACGGAGTTTAACTGCAATAGTATTTACTATCTGATACTAGGATAATGCCTGGCCAAATTCCTAGCGGCACAGGTTGTATAAACTCTAGTTTTCAGTGGTTTCCACTTAGAAGTATATGTGAGAGAAAGTTTAATTTAAGTGCACCAATTTAATTTGGGTTAGAACTTAGAATTGATGTTAGTTGTGCAAATAAGATGTGAATTTGTGACTTAAAATTGTGAGCTTAGTGAGTAGTGACTAGTGCGCAGCTATTGTTGTCCTTTTTATAGCTCAACAAATTTGACACATGAGCTTTATGTGCACCTATTATCATTCCCTACATATCTCACCATTTATTTTCACTCTTAAGTCAAAACTTTTCACTTATTAGTTTTTTTTATATTAAAAAAAAAACAAAGATGTAAATTCAATTATTGATGTCTTGATCGATTTGAGTAATTTTGATGATTAAGGTGTTAATTATTGTCCAAAAAAAAATTCTCAAATTTTTTTTATCACAGAATTGTATATTTGAAAATAATATGTAAGGTAGGGAATAAATTTTGATTAATAACACTCCTTAAATAGTTATAGTTGCACTTATGTCAAACATTTTGAATTAAACTTTTTTTACCATTTGAGTCTGATTTTGTAGGTAACTAACCGATAATTTTTTTTTATACACGATTTACATACGTTGATTTTAACTTTAACTCTCATTCGGCAACTTTTGCTAATTTTTTTAAGTAGAGATTTATGTAGTTAGGTGTTATTAGGATATGTCATGTGTTGCATCATCATCGTGATCAAAGGGTCTCGCATGTCCATCCGCGTGACCACTTTGTTATTCATTGAATAAAACCAAGAGCCCAATCAAGATCAGAAGCTTTCCCCTTTTCATCTTTCCTCTTTTATATGCGATACACGATTTACATACACTGATTTGAACTTTAACTTTTTTTTCGCAACTTTTGTGTATATTTATGTAAAGATTGATGTAGTCAAGTGTACCGTTAAAAGATCTCACACGTACATCCGCGTGATCACTTTGTTATTCATTGAATAAAACCAAAAATCTAATCGAGTTTAGAAGTTTTTTCCATCTCTATCTTCTTTTTTCCGCATCATTCTTTTCTCCCCTTCCTCCTTTCTCTCTTGATAGAAGAATGTTTATCCTATATGCACAAGTATCCCAATCACCACTATAAAGAAAAATTTAGTTGCATGATACATTGTTTTTTTGGTACTACTACGTTGCGTTCTCACTGTCTTTGACAAGTGGACGAATCTCCTGTGTGAGCTTGCATGAGTACCTAAATAGACAACATTCCTTTCGGTTAAATTATTTTCCATTCTCAAGCCTACTGTAGTTGTGTGATACATTGCACTAATAAAAAAAGGTAATGGGAATTAGGTGACACTTATTCCTACATGAATTATTATTAGTGTTAGGTTGTTGATGTCATGAATTGAATACGTACTACAAGTATATTAATTATTATGGATTATCGAAAAAAATAAAATTAAAAAAATCTTGATTGTATTATTACAAATTTCTATTATATATTAAGAGCTTAAGATGTGCTTTCCACTAGTAGATCTTGKGGTAATTGGTATCAGAGCTAGACCCCATTCCTAATGTCTTGTGATATATTTGAATAAGCGGACTCTTTTTTCAAGGGTGGATGATGAAGAGTTTCATCCCATATAATTAAAAGTTAAGGATAATAAACTCTTTTATACAGAGAAGGTTGATATCTTAACTTAGTAGATGCCTTTTGAGCTTTGGGTAGACCGATCTCACTCCAAAGCAAATCACAGGCTGATAGAGTATATAACATATTTTTGGGCATCAACCATCAACATAAGCTTTTGGTTGAGATAGATGGTCCGGTTAACATGGTATCAGAGCCTAATTCACTCTAAACCCCAAACCTCTAACATACTCATTTTTCTTTCMTCTAAACTCTATCACTCCCCCTCACATGAAAAACCATTTGGGCTTGAAATGTGGACGCAACACAAGGCGACCCATACCTGACACGAATTAATTCCACTTAGAAAAGAGAGGGAGGTGAGATTCGAACCGGTGACCTCTGTATCACGCTGACTCTATACCATGTCACGAAAATAATTCTGTAATTTGTATTAGGGTATGATTAGTGTATATATACAAAAGATTAGGGCTCATGAACCAGGGTCGTTAACTATATAATTATACATTCAATATAGGCCCTAACACGAACCTTTCTCTCATATCTACATCTTCTATGTAAAGTCTTAACATATYGTTCCAATTTTATGAGATATATCCAATGAGACAAAGTCTTAACATAAAAATCAAAAACCATCATTATCCTACGATCTCGATCTCCTAGCTAGAATTCGGATATGACTTAAGTCAAACATTAATTTATAAATGGTGTTCTAGTCATTTTGTATTTTTATTTTTTTATTTTTAAAAAGGAGGTGTTCTAGTCAACTTCTAACAAATTAGAGTGGACAAAATGGAGTAAGTTGAGTAAGACATAATAAACAGTTAAACACAAGTGAAAAAATATATCCAACGTGTGTACTTAAAAAAAAATAAACAGGTAAAAACGTGAAAGTTGGTATAATATTTTATATACTTTTGTGTTCCTTTGTTTCTTGCAACAACTTAATGGTTGACTACATTAAAAAAGTGCCCTTACATGAAACCGTACACTCTTTGCAAGAGGTGTAAACCTAACAACTATCTCCCTTTAAATAGTCTAAAAATATTTAATTTTTAAAAATAAGAAAAATAATATGAACAAAGCTTGTGATTTTATTAAGTATGGATGCTTTTGATACACAGTTACAGTCTTAAGATAAAATCGTGCTAGTCATTTTTTTAACTATCTATCTTACTATTTATAAAAGAAAAAAACCACTAAAAAATTCATTATTATATTTTTAAAATATAAAAATAAAAAATGGACTTACAAATATCTATTTCAATGATCATTAGGTGTTATCCATCAAACACAATGAAAAATAGAAGCAGAGTTTAGAGTGGCTCAGTTGGTAGCACTCTCATCCTGTAACACTAAGGTTTTAAGACCTATCCTTATGCCGAGCTATGCACTTTAGTTCTTTTAAAATAAGGTCGTTCAAAGGCGGGGCTTTTGTATACCGTGTAAAAAAAAATCAAATACAATGAGATTTATTTAAATTCTTGTAAATTATATTTTCATTTGTTACAAACAACAATAACATCATTATAACTACACACATAAAATTCAAAACATTCCATATTCTATTGGCGTGTGCAATTATTTTTATTGGATGTCCGTTTCATTATTAATTTTTCCACCTTCCTTATACTTTTCACCATCCATTTACACATTCTCTGTTYCATCTTCTATTTTTGATTTTTGACCTCACCCACATTATAACGTACGGAGTATTAATCCAAGTTTTTTCCGCAAACAATAAATACATCCCAAATCAATAAAATATGAAGGAAGAACATAATACTATTATATAATGATATGGATAATCCAATCCATTTATCTTACTTTTTACTAATAATAATCACACCATGAGTGTTAGAGTTCCCCTCTCGATTCCAAGCCAAAAAAAAAACCTAGGAATCGATTCTAATCTACTCTACCCTAGTTTCTACATAAGTTGGYACATTATGCCRAAGTTGTTTTGTGGTACATGTGTCATAATGTGATAAAACAATGACTTAATCGATAACATCCTAGTATTATGTGATTTTCATTTTCTGTTGAAGTGCTTAGCTTGTTTGTGATGAGTGATGACATCCCATCACCATGACATGACATTCAACGGAGCACACAAAACTTCAAGTGAAAAACGAAAGCAATTCTTGTTTTTTCYTTCTAACATAACAAACAACATAAGTATGTAGTACTTGTATATATTCGTGTAATGTGGACTAATATAATTTAATTTTTGTTTAATTGTTACTTGTATTAGTGTATTGCCAAATGTGAGCCAATAATGCATTGTTGATTATAAAGTGTAACAAATTTGTTAACTTTCCTTATTTTTCATGCACAATAACATAAGATATCTAAGTAGGGAGTGGTGCATATTCCATGTTCATGCAATTCGTGTGAAGTTGATATGAACAAATGAACAATATTGGTGTAGAAGTTGACACCTTGCATTCCCATTATATATGCGCCCCAAATGAAGGAAATCACACAAGATGACATGGGGTGTAACGTGGTGGCGAAGTTACTTATAGATACTTATCCATACTTTGTAACCGGAGTACCTTATTACGTAACTTCATGCGTGGCAGTCTTAGCTAGGTTGAGTAGGGGATCGAACTCTTAGGTCCTTGGACAGAACTAAAYTGAACTAAAATAAAATGAATGGACCTGAACAGAATTCAATGATTCGGAATTAAAATGAACATTGTAATATATAATAACGAAATGAATGGTCTCAAACAGAACTAAATAAACTACTCCGTACCATAAAATTAAGCGTAAAGTAACAAAACCTTAGTAAACTAGCTATTGATATAGTCGTATGGGGACCAAACTCTCATAACCTTAGTGAAGTAGCTAAAGATATCGCCCATATGCCCATATTGTTAAGAAGATGACATTATAAGATCCAAACGAAGCACACGATGCTCGTAAAGAGGTAGACTACAATTGTTAAGAAGATGACATTAGAATATTCAAAATAATTACATCCTAAAGTCAAGATGGACTCTAAGTAAGCTAAAACTCATCACAAAAGGTATTTAGTTACTTCCGTAAGTGGTGGAAATTTCTCGAAGTAGTTTTAAAATATTGTATATGACTTGTGAGTTGTGACTTGTGGTTGAGTGAGGAAGTTGAAAATTTTCCTTTGAACCTTCTAATTTTCTTTCMMATCATTCAAAATGTATTGGGCTTCAACATAACATCAAAGCCCAAAATGCAAAACCCACATTTTACACAATCCAGTGTAAGTCCAACAATGCCAGGGTTTGATCACACTGTATAATTACAAATTTACAATTGTTAATTTGTTATATCGTAGACCCCCATCCCATATACTCTATACACCTCTTTTTATTTACTCACACGCGTTTTCCATTATCAAGGAGTTAGTTGTTTGTTATTTACAAATAAAAAATTATTAACTGTTTTTTTAATTTTTTTATTCTTATTAGGGGTAGGTGTATATTATAAGGTGGGGAGAGGGTGTACCTAATAATTAGCGGCATAATTATTCATTCATTTTCCCTAAATCTGAAAACACCCCTTCKTCTTCCCCAAAACAAAAAAAAWATATATATAAACCCATAAGGTCACCTCGTTCCCTTTCTAAGTCTTTGGGTTTGGAGTAGTGGTTTYAACCCCACCTTTGATCTTTATGGTYAGAAGTTYAAATCCTCGTAACCCCTCCCYCATTCTAAATGTACCCCACTMTTGTGACTCATTTGCACCAAAAAATTTATCGAGATGACCTATTTTGGTTCAACGACTAGACATTAGCCAAAATAGGATGGTGAAATAATACGGGCCAAAAGTCAGGCCCAAAGCAACAACCTACAACTATGATTATACATAACCATGTATATATTGACTATTGATCAGGACTATTTATGTTAAATTAGCTTGACTTCTAGTTTTCACTACATACTACATACTATAGTAGATACTACTATACTAGTACATCAACAATATGCAAATTCCTCAATATTCAATATGCATATCCCTGTTTTTTCTTTATTTTTTTCTTTGTTGGGGAGTGTCTATGACCCATTGGAGGGTTTGTCGTCGTYGTCGTCACTGCCATGGCTAATAGGCAATGCAGTCGGGACAACGGCTGCTGTCATTAGCGGCCCAGCTATCTCAATGTTCGCGGTGGCTTCTCCTCCAACACTGGCTGATTTCGGCAGGGGTGATGTGGTCTTTTTACTCGAGCCCCATAGGAAGGAGTATAAGCCTAGTATGATCAACAACATGCCAATCAAGCTGCATATTAATAACAAAAAAAGTTGATTGTTAGAGAAATAAAACTCCATTATAATTAAACAACATACATTATATTCACTATCCCGAAACTCACTATAATCATAAAATTAATCATAACGATATGGCTGACGGGCGCTCCAGTACGTTAGATAAGAACTAAATACATCTTCTAATATGGTATAAATTTCGAAATACATGTCAAAATCACGCGTCAATCGATGTAATTAATGTTTATATTTATTTAAAGTTTCCACTTTTAGTTATCTTATCTAACACACTGAAACGCTTGTTCGCTTTTATCTAATTATAAATTTAGCTCGGCATGCCGTCAGAATTATATCTAGTCCATACCAATATTATGTTGCTCATACATATAGTATCATCTATATGGTCCGGTAATCTACTATAATTGGAAGAGAAGCTCTAACCATCGCAGCTATCATACAATCTCATAGTTATTAACTATCACTTTATTAGGATCTTAATGAACGAAGCACTGAAGCACAATAAAAGAAAAGATTAATTAAAAAGTACCTTCCAATTCTGAAATCTTGGCCAAGCAGTAGGACTTCTATAATGGCTACAAATACTAGAGACAATGGGCTAAACATGGCTGGATAAGTGGGGCCCCTGCTTGAAACAGCCCATGAAATTAACAACAATGATGCCGCCGATGCCAACACTCCCTGCAATCGCTCGTAATACTCGCTCAGTCCCTTATTCTTTGTTACGTGAATCCATAGTCGTCACATTTTTTTATAAAAACTTTTTGAATCAAATGTTGCAAATAATAAAAGACACGTACCGAGTAAATAATGGTGACCAGTTCAAGATTCCATCCTATTTTCCATGACGAAGGTCTTCTATCTATGCAAGCTCCTACAACCGCTGTTTGAATTGATGCTACGATACAGGTTAACATAGTCGCCCAGTATTTTGATGGATAAGCCTTTGCCAACTTCACCTGAAATGCACAACTTATATCTTAATGACATAATGTACATACAATAACAGTACAAATATCCAACTCAATTAACGAGTTAACGTTACATGGTCCCAACTTGTTACATATGTACAAAGATACGAGCATAGATAGAGATCGAATATATAAAGAGAATAGTGCGAAGTACGATATAATGTAATTATCGTACGAAGTACGATACCTGTGTGATGAACCAGATAGCATACGAAAAAACGCTCGCAGCCAATAGAATAGTGCCACGTGTGAAATTTTGATGGAACGTTTTTGGAATCGTCATTGCTGGCTGATGAACATGATGAAGCCCGGAAATGATTACACGCCCTTTGTAAAGACTAATAACAAGGGCACCAGCCAAGCACAGAAGCGTTCCCATAACCTTCATTTTTCCTCTTATAGTCCTCAAGTTTAGTGTCTCTATTCTTTAAATACATTAACAACTTCTTAGCAAATTCTTCAAAATATATATTAGCTAATTAGCAAAAAAAAAAAAAAATTGATAATATGTACTCTTAATTACCGATTGAAAAGCCAATTTGATCGATTTTGAATAATTCAACCTATGAGGTTCTATCTCAAAATCATATGACAATCGGACGAGTGGCACACCAAACAAATTAAAGTCGTCCTTTGAAGCTCTTATGGGTTACGTTAAGCAAACAAATGAGAAGTAGAAGTCAACAAACGCTTACCAGAAAATCGATCACTTCTTCTCGAACTTATTACAACAAGATTAAATCAATATACTTGTAGTTAACACGTGCTTAATTTGCTCTAATCAAGCAAGTGTAAACAAATGCATGCATGACATTGTATTATATCGTTAGCATTTAAATTAAATCAGAAAAAAGATGTCATATAAGAATAATCATATAAATGTACTAATTAAGATCTAAATTAACCCAACCTTGTGATAATGGAGAACAGAAAAGTAACAACGGGAATTAAATTGAGGAAATTTGTTGCATATGTTGCTGTTGTGTCGCGAATACCAGAATAGAACATCCCCATTGCCATGGTTATCCTGCACACAACAAATTCGAGATTGCGACACGTAAGAATATAGAGATATGCAAAGTGTAACTATATTAACGAATGTTGAAATTAGGAAAAAGTAATTTATTAATATTAAAAAAGTTATTTTGAAATTAATCTGAAATAATTATTTGAAAATATTTCGAATAAAAAGTGAAATAACTAATAAAAAACGGAACGATAAAAAGAACTACTGAAAAATGGATGGACAAATACGAGAGGGATTAGAAATGTGACAAATGGAGGGTATGAAGTTTTAAATGAGTGATTTAATTTACACAATGTTATGTCTTATGTTATGTACTTATGTTACGTAGTATTGCAGTAATGCTGATTGCATTCGTGAAGTCAGAATCTAAACAATTTAATGAAAAAGTGGCATGTAGAATACTTGGCCATTATTCACAGTTTCAAGATGTTGTTGTTGGCTTGTTGCCATTACAAACTGACCAACTGAATGCCTTGATTATCACCAGAGATTGGCTAACCCCGAAGGTTATTGACTCGAGTGGTGATTTTGATGCTCCTCTCTATCTTAATTACACAGTTACACGAGTAGTAATAGTGGTCACCGTTCAAGGGTAAATGTTAGGTAGAAGAGTGTCAAAATAATTTAGTGAGTGTCAAAACTATTTCTCTACTTACTTATTTTCATCGGTCAATTAGACATTAATTTCTAAACAATCCTGGATGACATTTTTATATGACACTCTGTAATTAAGTGCAACTTTTGAGGTCAAACTGTCAAAGTATATGCTTTTTAAATAACTCTAAAGTTGCACTAAATTACGGAGTGCCATATAAAGATGTCACTAGATAGTTTTATTAAAATAATCACCGAGATTGTTTAGAGATTCCTCAATTTTTTTTACAGTAGTATTTTTCACTTTAATTTATTAATATTTGACTTCAACATTTTATTTGTTGCGCGTATGAGAGTTAGCAAACCGTTTATATAATTAAATATGTTTAATTTATTAAGATTAATGTAAACATACACAAAACACAATGTGAACTAAGAAACAATTCAAATATACCGATTCATAAACTTCATTCGTAAAGAAGTCTCAAAATCAAGAACACGATTGATTAAAATTGATTAGCCAATTTTGTTACGGCCTAAATAGTTCAAGACAAAGTATTAGGTACATAGGATGCATCATAAATTTACTGTGCATCAGATTATAGTGACTCTTTTGGTTAATATCGTAACCCTTTTTATCAATATAGTGACCCTTATTATTTATCACTATATTGATGTAAAGTGAATGGGTCACTATATAGATATAAAGGGTCACTATATTGATATAAAGGGTAACTATACGATATTGTCAATAGGCGCCCCGAAGCGTTAGATTAGAACTAAATACATACGATAAAAATTTTGAAATGCATATCAAAATCACGCATCAATCGATGTAATTAATATTTATATTCATTTAATATTTCTACTTTTAATTCTCTTATCTAACGCTCCGAGACGCTCATTAGTTTTTGCGTACTATCTACTACAATGGAACCAAATAAAAATATATCATTCTTTTTTGGTAAAAAAAAAAGAATGTTTCAATTTAATTTAAGGTAATACTTATCATAACACGTATAAATTATTAGCCTTTCTAAATCGACAAAAGAGGAAATAAAAATATTCAATTTGTTCATCATAATTTATCTCATCAATCAATTACTATACAATGAGGCATCTAAATGCGATAATAAAAACACACATTATATTATACATGTCCAAATAAATAAATCATCAACCAATTTGTTTGAGAATCAAAAATAGTGTAAGAAGTTCAACTTGCATTGCTCTAATAATTGGAATTTGGAAAATGAAATATTATTACGTGTTGCATATATTTTTTTTAGGGGAAATGTAATTAGTCATGACAATTGTCTAGTGTCCTATCTAATTAGCATGAAAATTTAGATACCTTACTCAACCAAAATTTTTGTTGCCTATAAAATTCATTAGTGACTTGGGCTCCTAGTTTTAAAAGGGTCTAGGAAAATAACATCTTTTTTGGTCATTAACAAATCATTTACTTAGTATATTATTTTGTATGCGAATAAGCAGTTAAGACAATAATACATAAGAAATTTAATTAAAGGTTGTTTTTAAATGTTAGAAAACGTTATTGATCTCGATTTCTGATTAAATAGTTCAATTCAAATATGTAAAAATGAAGTGAAAAGAACACATTCATTTGTTTGATGGAAAAACAATTTTTTTTTAAAAAAAAATTAACAATAATTTACCCTGATAAAGCAGTAAGAAATATCCAAAATCCAGCCATTAGAGTCAACTTCGCTTTGTTATTATCCCTGAAACAACATTATTCAAATTCATTAATTGGAGGACTAACAAAAATTAATGTCCATTAATTCACGTATTTACAACGTGGGAATACTTTTAATATGTTTGACAACATTTTTTTCTTATAAATATTTGGGATTTTGATAACTCTATCAAAATAGATTTCAATCAATCATAACCATTGATTCCAATTCTCTCACAAGTGTACTGGTTTTTCGAACTAACTAATGAATTCAACAATTACAAAATAATAATATGTTTATAACTTTTGGAACTTTAAGGCGAACCGAATCCTTTGTTCTCGTATTTTTTGTTTCTTTACGTGGGAAAAAACTCTTTAATAAAATTATAGTCAAACAACACCTTAAATTTATTATTTCACTCATACATAATTTGGATAGTTGTTATCCGTATTACTCCGTAGCAACAATTTTCAATTGTCTCCATCATGTTGAAAGAATTGTAAAAATAAACAAATTTTGGAAATTCTTTCATCGAGAGCAGAAAAATATCAAGTAGGACAAACAACAGGAAACGGAAGGAGTTAACAGAACCTTTGAATAGAGTGCGAAAGGGCAATGCAAATGGCAGCGAGAAGGTGCGAATAAGTATGGAGAGCAGAAAGAACAAAAGGAGCCTTGTGTCAAAATAACCTGTGAAAGAATTTGTACCCGGATTGCAATCATGTGCAACCACTATCATTCCGAATACGATGAACCAGACGATCCAATCTTTAACTTCTCTTCCCAAACTCCAATTTTTTAAAATTTTTTTCTTTATTTTTTGACAAAAATTTTTTTTGGGTTGAATTGAGAAATGTGGAGAAGACTGATTAAAATGATCAAACAGGCTTGGGAAATATATAAATTAAGAGACGAGGGGATGCTAAAGACTAATCAGAATTTTATGAAGAGAGACAAAAAATTTAGAGAGAGAAAAAAAGAACAAAATAAATTAAGTAGCTAAGCAATAAAATAAACTTTTTTTTTTTAATGAAAAAAGGGTTTTTAAAATGCAATGTAGCATATTATTAAACTTAGGAATGCTGAGATTGAGGAAAGTTTTTATAAGCTTAGTTGCTCGCTTTTCCAGTGTAAGTAGCTTGAGTAATTAGATATGTATAGAGAAGATTGTGAAGTGAGAAAAGATCAACCAATATTTTATTTGTCGTTATGAGAATTGTGTAGAATTCTTGTAATTTGAACGTTGACAAATTAAGGATGTGAATTTGTGCTGCCGCTCGTGATCTGATATGAAAATTCCCTACAAATATACACATAACCGAAACATTATAATGAATGTTACTAGATAGCGCGTTGAGGATATTCTATAGTTACACTTATGTCAAAAACATGTGAATACTGTACAATGAGTTATTTTACCAGAACGATATTTGATTTTGTAAGTAAATGAAATTTAAACAACCATTTTTTTAATATGTACTGATAGACGATTTACATAGAGTACGATAACTTATAACTCAAATCAAGCAAAGCTTTCTCATGTCTCTTTACTTCCCCTTTTCCCTCTTTCATCCACCTTCTTTGTTAGACAGTACGCAACAATGTCTATACCTTATGACAACCAGTATCAAGTATCTCATTTTATCAATTTTTATCGCTTTTTTTAAACCAGATGGATATTACACAAGGTGGGATCAAATAAAATAGTACTTACTTATATAGTATAATTGCACACTTGCACCTTATGCCAACACTATTTGAACTTACATGGTTTTTCATGATTTGATTTTTGAAAGGTGACCTTGACTAAAACACTTTTTTTTTTATAAACGATACACTAATTTACATATTGTGTTGATTTAACTTTAACTACTCTTTTTAAAACTTCGGCCAATTTTATGTAAAGATTGATGCACTCAATCACTCTGATGCCATGTGTTACCTCCTGGTAATCAAAAGGTCTCGCATAGTCACATGTCCATCCGCGTGACCACTTTGCTATTCATTAAATGAAGTCAAAAGCTCAATCAAGACCAAACTTTCTCCCACTCCCCCATCCATCTTACCACACATGTTAAATCCTTATTTTTCGTAAATCAAAAGGTCTTGTGTGCGTATCTACATGACATTTTTAGTTTATCGTTCATTTGATAAAACTAAGTACTTGATACATGTTTTCTATTTGAGTCCTTGTAAGTCGTAATCATTTTAAACTCTTAAGTAGGGGTGTTCAAAAATATCCGATCTGATCAACCCGATCCGAAAAATCGGATATCCGATCTGGTTTTAAAGGTTTCGGATATTTCGGATCGGATATCCGAAAATTTTCGGGCCAAAATTTCTCCGCTTTCGGGAATTTCGGATATCCGAAATATCCGATTTTTTAATTAAAAAATAATTTAATATGTAAAAATAAAAAAATAGGTAAAATATATACATTCGATATGTGATCCGATCCGAAATTTCGGATATCGAATCGAATTCGGATCGTGAAATGATAGTTCGGATATTTCGGATCGGATATCCGAATAATTCCAGATCGGTATTTTCCCGATCCGAAATTTTCGAATATCCGAATTTTCGGATCGGATTATCTGGTTTGAACACCCCTACTCTTAAGTGTTTGAACATGAGCAGATTAATACTTTAATAGATGTTGCAGATAGACAAAATCAAAGCTAATATGTGTTCTCTTATAACACTCCTAAAGTCTTAGGTGCATCAACATGAATAAATTAAGGAAAAAATTTCATAGTATAAACGAACAAATTAGGCAAATGACCTGAAGATGGTAGAAACTTCTCGTAGTGTCATAATACCCAAAAAAGCAAGACTTGTGAATGAGATAGGGGGGTGATAGAAAAATCACATTGATTGGCATAACTACATAAGATGCCCAAACACAGAATCGACCTATATAAAATTAACATATACATCTTTTAAAATAACATAGACGACCTTTGAATCGCATAAACACATTTTTAACTAACATAGACGCCCATAAAATTTCACCAAATTTTAAATAGAAAATGGTCCACCATATTCCTTTTTCATTTTTTTCCTTATACTTTTATATAGTGGGGTTCACTTTTTTTCTTTTCCTTATTAGACATGTGATTGCCCTCTTATCCCCAAGTTGTGATATTTCCATACTTTCTTATGAGATAGTGAGATGTATGATTGGTCCATGAATGTTGAAAAATTCTTCTTTGGGCGGTAAATTATTCTATACAATCCCCCTCGTACCTAGCAATATACAAACCCCACTAATCTTTCACATATTGTTTTGATTTTGTATTTTTTAATTATATTATCTTTATTTATTTTTTTAAAAAAGAAAATAAATTCTTGATTTTTGCATACTTCCTTTATTTCATCATGTGAGGCGAGATTTGTATGTAACAAATATAAGAGAAGGTTGACTAATATAGTTATTGGGCCTTTTCATATGTTTTTCCGCAAAAGATATATTGCTTTATAATAATAGCCCACAAAGTTCAAGCCCCATATTTTACACGAGCCCACTTTTAGTCCAACAATGCTTAGGCGTTTAAGCACACTCCATAATTAATTCATTTTCTCCAACAATCGTGAAAACGACGCTTCTCTTCTTCTTCCTTCTCATTCACGAAAACCCTAAAAAAAACCTTAGGAAGAGAAAAAAAAAAACTCAAACTCCCAAAATTAAAACAATGAAGCTAATTCTATACTCCGATTCGCATGTATATCCAGAATGGGATGACATCAAAGTCGACGCTAGATTCAATCGTACAGTAACAGGGCCGCGGCACTCTCACATCGCACTTAAAGCATCTTAACTCGATTTCAGCTGATTTACACTGATGAAGAAGGCAAAAAGGCAAGAGGAGATTGCAGATCCGATTCGTGGTTTGTACTGTCAAAAATGACTGCTTCATATTCGTACTGCTCATTTCGCACATTGAGAATCTCATACTGGGTTATTTAGAGTACGCTACAAAATGAGGATGTTTACGCTCATTTTCCGATTAATGCTAGCATTGCTAACTCTACAAGAGTATTGAGCATCCGTAACTTTCTCGGAGAAAAGAGGGTAACTTTTCCTTTTCATGATTTTGTTTTTCTTTTAAAAATTTTGTTTTGAATTTATATAATGCTAATGTATTTTTCAATTGATATGTATGTTGATTGTATAATTTGCGACATTGTTAATTTTCTTGTTGATTATGTTAATTTTGATATATACGTTGAAATGTTAAATGTATCAACTTATTAGCTTGTTTTGAAATGTTGATTAATGAATTAACATTTCTGCCCTTAAATTGAATTTGGTTCTAGAATCTCTTCTTTCCATGTGAGAG
>SNQN01000236.1:0-10035 GCA_008642245.1 Bassia scoparia | reverse complement strand
TATTGGAAATTGGCATAATAGCTTGTCTGTGACCAAGGTTATGGTGTTTGATGTTTAAGCATTCGCTAGTATTGAATGATGGCCCCTTTCTTAATGTGCACCTGTCAATGTTAGTCTATTGGTAGTGTAACTACTTGTAATATTCGCTTATATGTAGGTGGAAAGATGAAAGGTAGTAGCTCGTAGTTTAATGCTTCATTTAGTTGAAATCCTTACAATAAGAATATTATTGGAGTTGCTGGCAGTTTTAGCGTAGAGCTTACAGTGGTCATCATATAGTCGACATCCTTAGAGTCCATTTTCTTGGGATTAGGTTATTGTTACATTAGAAAGAACATGCTTTCTGTTTCTTGTGAAATATGATTACATGTGTTGGTAGAATTTCATTCTGCATAATGGTCTTGATACAATAATTACATCTCCGTGATGCATCAAACTGCAAGCTTATGTGTTGCATCACCTATTGTGCAACAAATTTATAGCTCTAGCAAAGCAGCAGGCAGTATTACTTGTCGGACAAGTCGTAGTATATGAGCCCTAATAGGTTTCTGAGCAAAATTCTTTGAAATATTCATTTGTCCATCTTGATGTGCTGCTGATATCTGATTTGTGAGCTAGCTACTTCACTTGTACGTATATTTCCGACAATTGGAATGAAACATTGGTTATTTTGATTTACTCGATTTATGGCTTGCTTACGTGTTGATTTCAGGTCAGGAAAGTTGATTATGTGGATGAGAGTAAGCATTTTGAGTCGAGAAGTTAAAGATATGACTAACGTGGCGGTTGGATGGCAATGACATCGATGTAATCGGTCCGATCTGCTGCTTTGATTCAACCAGTTGTTTATTTAGCTCTAGGAACTTACTTACTAGGCTTTGTGTTTGATATTAACAGTGTTCTTCTAAATGTCTCGTATCTCGAGCAGAATGTAAGTGTGAAGAAGAGGATCAGAAAGGTCTCTTGATAATTTATGTCAGCGAAAAGGGAAGGATTGCAAGAAGAAGAGTAAGCTATGGCGAGCGAGACAGTAGGTTATGTGTCGTGGAGACTCTGTTTTGGCTTTTCTTTTTATTACTTACAACTAAGTTTTTGACCTCAACTTTGTGTCAACATCTGAAAGATTTTTTGAAATTCCAATGTTCAATTTTGCCTTAGAAATGTTGAATGGAAGAATATGTTTAGTTGCAATGCATAACTATGTCTAACTGTCTTTGCTTCCTTAGCATTGTTTTTTTTGGTGTTTAATGCATGTATTGCCTCTCGTTGATCGCTTTCTATGCAACACATTGTCACTATTTGCTCATTATTTGTCCGACCTTCATATCATGTTACGTGTATGGCCTTTGTACCCTTATCATGATCGATGCCCATGGGGAGCTTGTACTGTGTAGATTGTCTACCATGTACCCGAAAATATTGCTGCTAGGAAAGCTCTCATAAATGAGGAAATGTTGTAAAGTATTATCACCTGGCTATTTCTCGTATGATTAACATACTCTCGTACTTTGTATGTTGCTTTTGGACTACTGAAATAATTTTCTTCCTCTTTATCGAAGCACAAAGTAAAGTGTTGAAGGAGTTGGTATATTGAAGGCTGTTAATCTAATAGCCTCGCTACTCCATTAAACATCAAAATTCCAAACTTTTCGAATCGGAGTCTGCATTTATTTCTCGTATGTTGAACTGATAATATATCCGTACAGAAAAATCAAATGAGACCTTGGATATCAATGCGTTCATTCGCTTGATATCTAAAGCTTACAAGTTACAACTAGTTCTTGATCAACCGTTTATCCTAACACGACTGTCAAATACAAGTAATCTGCAGTGTCCTCAACACGACGGAACAAGGCATGTCTCCATGTCTTCTTGAGCAGCAAACTTCCAACGACTCCCCAAATCCAGTCTAAGCAAGCATTATGACACAATAGAACATTGCCTTCTCGAGGTGTCTTCATCCTATTCCTCGTCCTCGTCCTCTTGTTGTTTTCCTTGTTGTTGGCCACGCTTGGACCTCCACAATCATTTGGCAACGGATCCCCACACAATCCGACATTTCCAGCATATATGGACGGGTCATTCAGAGTTTGGAGTTGCCTTCCTGTGGGGATTTCCCCATGGAGCTTATTGGAAGATAAGTTCAAGCTGCTCAATGAAGTTAAGGCGGCCATGCTAGGTGGAATTGTTCCTGAGAGGCGATTGTTCGACAAGTCGAGAGATTCCAGTGATCTCAAATCACCAATCTTCTCAGGTATACCTCCTGTAAGACGGTTGTATGACAAGTTCAAACCAATGAGCCCTGATAAATATGTAAGCTCCCGAGGTATGGAGCCCTCTAAGCCATTGCAAGAAAGGTCTAAATTCACTACAAACTTCAATGTTGTTGTGTATTGTAGTTCTTCCCTTTTAAGAACCACTACAGCGTTCTGTTCGTGAGGATTTTCAGGCGAAATAGCATATGCTACAGCAAGACCATCAGGTTCAGGTGCCATAGCCGGAGACATAGCATCTGATCCCATTCCGAAAAGTTGGTCAAAACAGCGAGGGATGCTGCCAGTCAAATTATTTTTCCCAAGATCAAGTATTTGAAGGGTGGAGAGTGAGCACAATTCTGGTGGAATTTCGCCTTGGAGTTGATTCTCTCTTAACCTGAAAATCGCCAGATTGGGAAGGCTTTCAGCGCCCCAGTTGGGTGTCATGCCAGTTAACTTATTATCGCCGAGATCCAAAATTATCAGTTGACTGCAGAAACTGATTGTTGAAGGTATTTCACCTTCAATTGAGTTATTGTTTAGTTTGAGGTATGCCAAGTTCTGCAGATATACTCCAAAAGACCTAGGAATAATCCCTGAAAATTTGTTGGAAGACAAGTCAATAACACTAAGACATTGACTTGAGTAGCCCCAACAATCAGAGATTGTACCAGAGAGCTGGTTAAGCTTAAGATCTATGAACGCGAGGTTCTTCAACTTGCATAATGGGAAATCGGCTTGTGCATTGTTGACAGACGAAGGACGTTGTAGAGGCCCGGACAATGAGTTGTATGAGAGGTCTATGGTTGAAAGCTCCGAAGAAGGAGAAAAACTCGGGAGTAGACCTATGAGGTGATTGTTGGAGAGATTCATTTCGCGTAATTTAGCACTTGGAATCCACCTAGCTAATGCTCCAAAGATCCCATTGTTGGAAAGATCCAACACAATGAGCTCATTTTGCATCTTGATCCACTTTGGGAATTGACCCTTAATGTTACAAGATCGCATTCTGAGCTCCTTGAGTTGAAATGAAGGTAGCTTATCCAAGCTAGCATTAGAGTTCAATGGGTTGTAGCTCAAGTCTAATACCTTCAAGTGTGAGAGGTTGCCGATCTTAAGATGACCACCAGCTTCGAGGTAATTCGAGGAGAGGTTTAAACTTATCAAGGAGGATAACTCCCCTAAAGACGGAGGAATGTATCCATACAAAAAATTATCACTCAAATCCAGAGTTTTCAAAGACAATAATCTTCTGTGATTGGATGGAATCGACCCATTCAAACCGCAACCTCTCAGATGCAACTCTTCTAATAGTGATAAGTTTCTGATTGAGGGCGAAATTGGACCATGCAACTTATTGTGGTCAAGTGCCAAAAATTTAAGGTTTTTGAGCTTTCCTAACCAGAATGGCAAAGTGCCAGTGATATTATTTGATCCTAGATGCAAAGTCTCCAAATCATAAGAACCGCACTTGGAATAATTCTTTATATCATGGCTTAGTAAATCTCCTCCAAGAACATGATTTTCAGACAAGTTTAGTACTTTGAGATGACAAAGATCTCCTAGGATGCCCATGATTGTTCCTCCCTCGACTTGGCTGAACGAATTTCCTTCGAGGTTGAGACGTTCAAGCTGTTTCATGTTCTTAAGCAGGAGCGGAATGGAGCCATTGAATTGGTTATTTGAGAGGATTAGAGATCTTAGAGTGCTCATGTTGGATAAAAAAGGCGAAATGGGACCTTCCAAGGAATTCCCTGAAAGATCAAGGTCTTGTAATTCAGTCAGTTCGCCAAGTTGTGGAGGGACTACCCCATACAACCCTGCCTTCGAGAGGTTAAGATACCTCAACTGCTTCATCGAGCCTATGAACTCTGGGATACGACTCATATTGAAACCATTTCCACTCAAATCCAAGTACCTCAACTGCCTAAGCTCGAGTATGCTAGGATCGAACTTGGAGGCACCACGCGGCAACTCATTATCACATGTGAAGTTCGCATTATAGATACTTGCATAAGAATTTGATTGACATAGAGAAGGGTCCTTGTGTAGGTCAAGCCGAAACACATGGTTCGTTACATTATCACAGGTGACCCCTTGCCAGCGACAACAATCCTCCCCCTTCCAGAAGTAGATAGGGGGTGCTACGAACATGAGACCCCTCTTGAACTCGATGAGAGCCTCTCGCTCAACCTCACGACACCCCGACACAAAGCTCATTCGAGTAGTGATGATCATAGGGGAAACAAACACTAATAAAATTAATATCATTTCTGGAGCACTGGCTTTCCCCATTTTTAGTACTTAACAGATAAAAAGAGTAGTAGAGTATGTGTTAGTTTGAACTTTGAAAGCATGAATTTGAGAGTGCTAGATTTTTCCTTTATAATATGTATCAATGCACCTGAGCTTATTGTTTTTGCATCAATGGCATTTTGGTAAATAAATAGAATATTTTATTTACAATTTTGCCATTTATTCTTTTTTTTTGGTTTTATTTATCAAAATGTCATTAAATTTCCAATTTTAGGAATTTTCCTTACTTCAAAGGACTCTCAACATCAAAAAGGAAATTGAGTAGAAAATGCAATGTCATAATTTTCCAATCAACATTCTCAAGCATTAAGACTAATTATTAGGAAAAATATAATAATGGCATAGAAAATTATGATCATCCAAGCATTTTCTACTCAATCAAAGGAAAATTTCCAATCTACTTTTTCAAAAAATAATTTATTGACTCAATCAACTAAAATTTTCCTTTTAGAAATAGCATACATATTATTGACCAAATCAACGATTAAAAACAGACTTTCGGCCATGATCAAATGAACGACAATTATGACATACTTAGAGGGTATAAAATTTGATGTAAGAAACGGATGCAAAATATTAATACGCTTCCCAATGCATATTTTGTTCACTATTTATACGCTTATTAATGTATGTTTTATATCGTTTTTATCTTTAGCTACGCATTTGTATAAATTGTAACAATTGAATATTACGGAGTAATAATCTACTCATTAACACGAATTAAACAAGACCCCACATGACTATATTTATTCTTATACATTAATAGTTATTTACAAGATTCTCTTCACTTGTGAATAGTTCAAAAAAACACAACTGACACGATCTTCGTGGAACGGTGGGTATAGGTGTTTCCATTTCTAATTGTTTGGTATGAGTTACCCTTCGGATTATCGATGGGAGTTCTGATCTATGGCTTGTGTCTGGTCAGTAGTTCACATTACATGAAACAAAGTATTTGATCTAGTCTGGTCAGTAGTCCACGCACTGATACAGTCATACATGCAGTGGTGGTCACACTGTTCTGACTCTTGTTACAATAATTAGTACTTTGACCTATTAACTTAGCAATTAGCATACAATTCTAATACACTACAATCTTATGTAGTTATGTGTAAATGCATGATATATTATTATTGAGTATGAAATTTAAATTGATGAAGTCAAACCTGTTTCTCAGTATGCTGCAATGACTGATCAACCAAATTTGTGTTCATATATTTATRTACAATCATCTTAATTAATTTCTCTATGAATACAGTATTGAATCGTTTCGATTCAGTTCTTTAGTAATTGGATGCATTCTATGAGAAAATCTGTTCGAATTTGCATGAGTTTTCTTTTGTGGCCTGGTGTTCAGTCATTTAGCAGTTTAACAGGTATGATATGGTACATAGCATCAGTGCCTGGACCTGTCTATATGGGTTTGGTTACAACCCCGGCCGGGCTA
Source organism: Bassia scoparia (assembly GCA_008642245.1). NCBI lineage: Eukaryota > Viridiplantae > Streptophyta > Magnoliopsida > Caryophyllales > Amaranthaceae > Bassia > Bassia scoparia. The sequence continues at coordinate 4,017 of SNQN01000236.1, read as the reverse complement.
GTGAAATCGAGCCACGATACGGTGGCCGGGTCTCATGCAGAAGTTAAGACTTAAGAGCTCTTATAGTCTGATGCAGTGCAGAATAAACTAACTGTATACCAAGCCACAAATAGATTACAGCATGTTTGTACTAGGTTTGATACAATGTATCAGCTAGTTACCAAATTACCGGGCTGATGCTACAGCGCACATGATGTTACAAGTCTAATGAAGGGTCTTCTTAGAAAGCTATGTTACTTGGTGTCTTCGACCCCATCTTGTGTATGTTTTCATGTTGTGTACGTCTTATCTTGTCGGTCATGACATGACACTATTGACACATACATCTTCATTTTTTACTAACCCGTATTAGAGTAGACACTTAATATGTGTTTGAATAACGACATAGTTAATTAGAAAGCTAGATATTAGGTAAGGAGTAAAAAATTTCGAAAAGTTCAGCATACATAGTAACATAGTACAGTACTATGTATGCTTAACTTTCCAGAAATTTTTTTAGTACTTTTACATAATTGTCAATTAATCATTGAACCTAATGATTCCACAACTCAAGGAATGTAAAGATAAGATTAAATAAAGAAATCATATCACTTCAAATGACAATTGTGCCAAACAATCTAACAGATCAGATTAGGCCAACATATCTGTTCAAGTGGTGAGCAAAAGAAAACATGTGATATTTTCCAAAGCATTTCAGTCCCACACAACTAATACCATTCCATTGCTGAATTTGCATGCATTAACATGAAGAAGCTGCCAAAAATAACACWAGCATCTTTTGAAAACGACCAAAACGATATCGATCACACTCATCGTTACGAACTAAGGTTGTTTTGAAAGAAAACAATTTTCATGGAAAATCATTTTCTAGAAAAAAAGTTTTCTTTTGTTTGTTTGATTAGAGGAAAACTCATGAAATAAATGAAAAATGTGATAGAAATGAAGGAAGGGTGGAAGAATGAATATGGGAGATGTAAAAAGTGTGGAGGAAATTGTGGCATTCCTTCTCTACAAAAGGAAAATGATTTTCGTTTTCCAAAGTGACATTTTCTCTTTTGAGGAAAATAATTTTCCACCTCTTTCCAAAACAAACAACGGAAAACTAAAAGATCGAGTGAGGAAAATCATTTTCCGGGAAAATGTTTTCCGTCAAAACAAACGGAGCCTAACATAGTAGTGGCTTGCTTTTGTACGTTCTTATCATCCTCTTCCCTTTCCTTTTCATATCTTATGCCCTGTTATTTTAACTAAATCCGACCTTCATCTTCTACTGTTGTATTAGTGCTGGTTATCGTGCCACGTCCATTAACTTATTATAGTCGAATTCAAATCAATTTGTCCATTATATGTTTCTTTTTCATAACAATAATAATAATAATAATAATAATCGTACACCATACCACCACTAGCTACACAATTGTTATCTTGTCCGTCCTAGTGTCCTATGGCTCGCTCCCCAAATTCGAGGATTTTTCGTGGTTGTTTAGCTCTCGCTTTGGTTCTACGCGTGGTCTTGGGTGGCGAAGATGGTGCTGATAATGAGAGGCACACGAGTTACGTGGCCAAATCCCTTTCTTTCCCTGATTTCRGCACATCAACTTCTGTTAATGATGTTAAGCTCCTAGGAAGTGCTATGTTTTCCAAGGAGAAAGGTAGCATCCAGATTCCWGATGTCTCGGAAACYGATGATCTTAGGCATCAGGCAGGGCGCGCAATCTACTCTTCRCCAATTCGGGTGTTTGATCCTAGTAGTCACACACCRGCTTCATTTGAAACTACATTCAGCTTCCAGTTCAACAATCACACTTTGTCGTCGCCTAATTATGATAGCACCCTAGAAGAAGGTCATGGAGGTAATCAAACCTATGAATCTTTCGGAACATCATTTCATTAAAAATATATTATGCTGTTTTTGGTATTGATATAAGGATAGGTTTGATAATTAGTGATAGTGAACACAAATTTGATCTAAGCTTTTTAGTTATGCTAAGGTCATGTTAGTAGCATTTTGAACAGAAGCTTGAATTTTACATGCAGGAAGTGGACTGACCTTCCTAATTGCCCCGGACGAGTTCACGGTGGGACGACCCGGTCCATGGCTCGGAATGCTGAACGATGCCTGCAGTGAGAACTACAAGTTCATGGCAATCGAGTTTGACACGCGTCAAAACCCGGAATTTGGTGATCCAAATGACAACCACATTGGCATCAACTTAGGCAGCATTGTATCACATTCCACTGTCAATGCCTCAGATTATGACTTATCCTTTGAAGATGGTTCAACTCATTTAGCCCAGATCACCTATGATGGGTCTACTAAGAGGATGGAGATTAAGGTCGGATCGAACCAAAATTCGCCCTTAAGATCAGTGTTTTCTGATGACATTGATCTCAGTCCATTTCTTAATGAATACATGTTTGTAGGATTCTCTGCTTCGACCGGAAACAAAACACAAATACACAACATTTTGTCCTGGAACTTTACCTCCAAAACACCTGCATTACTTCGTTACCCAACAAGTGAGACATGTGAGAGTAAGTTTCTGGTTGGTTCATATCGAATYGATCGAAAAGGCGGGGTGCACATGAAAAAACAAAAAAGGCCATCTACCAATTTTCTGATCTTCATATGTGTTGTGTTGCTCTGTTTCTTGATTCTTGTAACCTTCTATTGCAATAGCAAGAGACCGAAAACTAAAGGTGGTTCGGCCTTTTTGGGTTTATCAGAAAAGACACCGCGACCAACACCACCAAACAAGCCCCGGAGGTTTACCGGGGCAGAACTGTCACTAGCCACAAGGGGGTTCAGTGATTTGGAGATTTTAGGGAGTGATTCAAATGGGGTTATGTACAAGGGTACCTTGCCTAATGGGTGCCATGTCGCGATCAAGTGGTTTTCGAGGCAATTCTTGGGYTCTATAAACTTGGATAGGAGGAAGTTCCTAAAGAGGGTTGGGGCTTTGAGTCGAGTCAGGCACCCTAGGTTGGTGCCTATCCGAGGTTGGTGCTACGATACCAGAGAGTATATGGTTGTGTACGAGTACATGTTTAATGGGTGCGTTGATAAGTGGCTGTTCGGCGTTGGGGTTTTACCCTGGAGCCGGCGATTTAAGGTTGTAAAAAATGTTGCTATGGGGTTAACCGATCTTCACTCACATCAGCTAGCACATAACAACGTGCAAGTAAGCAGTATTTTTCTCGATGTAAGCTTYAAGGCCTTGCTTGGCGATTTTGGTCTAAGCGAACCACTTGGGATCGACTCAACATCAAGCCAGAGTGTGGACGTGTTCAACTTTGGCATAATCGTGCTAGAAGTTGTGGCCGGGAGGAAAAGATGGGTGGCCAAGGTGGAGGTCTGCCCGAGAGTCGAGTCTAGTGGAAAACGAATAACCATGGCACGGACGAAATGGACTTGGTGACTATGCATGGATTATGCACGAGAAGAATGAGAAAATAATGATAGCTTGATCGGAGGATGGGCTCAGGGGTGACCCCTGAACAAGTTGTACGAAGTTGTTGAAAATCGCGTTTACTCTGCACCTTGCGCGAGAACAATGGAGGCCTAAATCGACGAAGTGGTAAAGTCCTTACCACGAAGCCCTTACCCACGCTGCCACCAATCGACCATTGTACTCTTTCCATACAATAGCGGGCTAAACTTTGTGGAGGCTATGTCTGTGCTCCTTTTAGCTAGTTTTGTATGTATGTATGAACATTGAACAACAACATTTTTATTGTGAGATGAAGTTAAACAATCTTCATTTTTTTTTTTTTATCTCAACTCTCAAACATTTGCATTAGATTGTAAATATCTATTATATCATTGATCATGTATTTTTTTTATTTTTTTTTAATGTGTTGTTGTTTGAATGGATACTACAAGAGAGGGTTAATGTTGAAAATTTTTTGCATAATAAAAATTAAACGGTAAAAGACAACATTGGAGAGACAAGAGATTTGCATGAGGAAAACTTCCTGAGCCCAATCCAGGAAGGAAATCCGACCATAAGGATTTTA